>PVIW01011292.1:0-38538 GCA_004026585.1 Noctilio leporinus
AATTAAAAAAAAAAAAAAAAAACAGAAACCCAAATATTTGAGTAGACCCTCTTGTTTGTCTAATTCACCGATAAGTGAAGGGAGATCCCTGGTACACAAAATACCATTCCTGCCCTCCAGGAATTTACATTCCGATGGTAATGATGTTGTGATGGGAGTGAGTGCAGGAGGGGGTGAGTACTATGCAGACATTTAGCAGAGGTGTTCCACTTAGTTATATTGTTACAGGGAAGGCTTCCCTAAGGGGCTGATATATTAACTGAGAAAGAAAAAGAGTAGGAAATATTTCAAATGTTGTTTTACAGTAGTAGCTATTGGGAGCTGCGACAGAAAGCTGAGTCATGTTTCCATAGATGGACTGACAATAAAGTTAAAAATAGCACTAAACCACCTCTTTCCAGAAACTTGGCTATGCACGATTGGAAAGAATCTGGGTGGGGGAAGGAAAATACAAGAGAGGAAACTGATAGAGACAAAGTAATTAGATGCATCTAAGGACTGGTTGTCTGGATATTATTTCCAAGGAATAGTGTCATGACAATGACTGAAGGAGAGAGTTGTAAGTAGAAAAAGAGGTGATCACAGGCATAAGTGTCTGCAAAGAGTTTAAGTTGGGGTCACAGGAACTAAGGATACAGGTTAGATGGGTTGTTAACATGGAAGCTGAAACCAGGCAGGCAGGCAGCCTGGGGGTGAGGAGGAAGCCTGTAAGCCCCAGACTAAAGATTTCGGTAAATAAGAAAAAGACCTCGAAAAGTCAACGCATTCAAGAAATAGTAGAGAGCAGCATAATCATAGCGTGGCCTCCGAAGTCTAAGAAACATGGGTTCAAGTCCATCTTCACTTCTTGCTTTATGATTTTGCACAATTCACCTTGCTTCTCCCTACACCCCATTGTCTGCATCTGTGAGTGGGTATAATTGAAATGCCATCCTCCTAGGACCCTTGGACTGTCATATGAGAATAATGGTACAGGATAAGCTCCGTCAAAAAATTCTCAGGTTACCTAAGACAATAGATACTTTATTTCAAAATGAGGAACCTGAGTGAGTATAAATTAACAGATTAATTATCTAACAAAATACAAATCCACAAAAATTGGAGTATATTCATGGCTCTACTCTGGAGAGAATAAAATGAAAGTCACAGTTTTTGGCTATAGGACAGGGGTTTGTTAAAGGAGGTTTCCTGGAGAGAACGAGGCTTGGAGTCCTCCCCATGCCCTCCCCATAAAGAAGAGGGGGTGGTTTCAACAGAACTACCTGGAGAATTTTCTATGTGATTTCTAGGATATGAGATATAGAATATATTGGGGTCTCCCTTTCTTCTGTGAAATCTAGAGGGCTAACTGCTGATACACAAGTCAAAATAGTTGTCTGATTTGAGTTCAGCCTGTACTATTGGTCAGGTCAAAGTATGGATTGCCATTTCCCATGGACCAGATGGAATCCCATCAAAGAAAGAACTCCTGTGTGGTTATATCAGGTCCTCTCCAGACAGATTGACTGAATAGGCTATAGCACCCAGACAGAAAGGAGCTACAGGAGGAAGGCCAAACTCAGGGGGAGCTGCACAAGGAGCAGGACAACCTTGTAGAACGATGGTCTCTATAAACCTCCCCTCAGGCAAGCTGCCTTCCAGAGCAAGCAAGGTAGGAACTGAGGAAAAGAATGTCCCTGTGAATGAACAAAGATGGAAGATCTCTACATTATACCAGTCTGGCTTCCAAACTAAAGTCATGCCTGGAAATTTAATGACTCCAAAGTGATCAGGACTACAAAAGATTTTTTTGTTTTGTAATGTCATGTTTTATTTTGTTCTACGAGAAGTGAAATAACTTTGCATATTGAATAAATTACACAGGGACAAAAAATTATTTTTGCTTTTTTGTTTTACACCTGTAAGCTCTATGTGTTCAACATCATATTACATAATAACTATTAAATGATAGGGACGAGGTTCAGCAAAAGTAGACACACATGTTTGACATGAATCTTGAAGAAACTGATTTAGATTTGAAGTTGGAAAATTTCATTCTAGAAGCAGCTCTGAGGAGAAAGAGGCAAACCCCAGCTTTGACCCAGGAGTACACTGAATCAGAGTCAGTTGTAGCCTTCTATAAGAAGTCATGGAAAGACCATATTTTAGTCAAGCACAGAGGAGGAAAAAAAATCTGTAGAGAGGTAGATAGGGAATTGGCAATTGTGTGCACAGTGCAAGTTAAGTCAGGAGAAAAGTGGAAGAGCAACATGGACAAGAAAAAAAGAAGAGAATGAATTACAGAGACAGCTCTCCACTTGAGACAACATGGACCCAGGGTAGGTGAGTGCCACAGAATCAGAAGCAGGAGCCTAAGCCTGAACCGAATGGGCAACAATGATCTGGCCTGATAGCATGGAACTTGGCAGTTTCCATCATTAGTGTTAATGCCAGCTTCGGTGTGTTTAACCAACCAGGTGACTAGGAAAATAATCTACTTTCTGTATAACCTATTTTATATATCAAATCAATTTTACATATAGTCTACTTTATGTATAAAATTGATTTTATATGTAACTTTTACATATAGTTTTCACACACTCAGCCTTATACCCTAGGTAAATCAAATGTGTATAAATGTATACTAAGAGCATAATTCAATTATTAATCCTTGCCATATACTTTATTTAAAAATAATACTTTATTTTTTTAAAGATTTTATTTATTATTTTTTAGAGAGAGGGAAAGAGAGAGAGGCAGAGAGGGAGAGAAGCATCAATGTATGGTTGCCTTTCACCTGCCTCCAGGGTCTGGCTGGAGACCTGGCTTGCAACCTGGTTATGTGCCCTGGCTGGGACTCGAGCCAGAGACATTTGGATTCGCAGGCTGGCACCTTATCCACTGTGCCACAAGCCAGGGCTCACATACCAACTTTAAATGTAATATTACAACTTCTATTACACATTATTATACATTATAGGCTTCTGACATCATATATTAATAATAGACATTAAATCATTTATGTGTATATATGTGTATACATGTACACACATATACATATGTGTGTAAATTTAACAGATAAAGCAACATAGGCAGAAGCTGGTTCAACAGGGCAAACATAGTGCACTTTTATACAGTGTTATGACTGGTTCACATTTCAGTGTTCAATGAAAGGTAATGCTGGCCTTGATTTCCCCTCCTCTCTCTCTACCCACTCCCATATGTATATCTATGATATATCTGTTTCATCTACCCATCATCTATCACCTATCTATGCATCCATTTATACACCTATATACTTATTATTTTTCTATTATCCATCCATTCATTTGTAGGGTTTTTTTTAAAAAATCATGTAATAATTTAGTGATATTTAAATAGCATTAACCATATGTGTGTGCCTTAGGCAAACCTGAACCAAGTCTAATTGGTTTTTACCTCATGTTTCTTTAAAGCCAAGGTTTCTCTTAAACTCACAATTTTATGAAGATAACAGTGAAGCCTTCTCCCTCCAGAGATTACCTTAGAAGAACTCAGGCAATTCATTTATTTCTTGATATTTCAGGTATTTTTTCTCTTTAAAAAAAAAAAAACAAACAAAACTACAATTGCCCTCTTCATAAGAAATATGAGGAGCCTGAAGGTGCACTCAGTGGTGGTCTCTGCAAGGCATCCTGTCATGGTGGCTTCCTGAACAGAGGGCTGTTCACACATGGCAAGACCTCATAGCAGGGACGCAAGCCCAGTGTGGAATCTAAACACTGTGTAGTTGAATATCAGGCAACAGTTTGGGTTTCTGTGTTTCCTGAGTGTGATTTGAGTCAGGGAGCCTGGCCTCCCACCCACATTTTTGGCAAGTGATGAGGTTTACAAGGAACTGTCCTCTGTAGGCTCCTGTGTAGAAGCATTTGAGGGACTTCAGCAAGAAGTCAAAAGCAACATATTGGCGCTGCTTTAGATGGAATGAGATCCATGCTTAAAAGCTGTGTGTTTGGGCTGCTCAGGTTGGAATGGAGCAGATGAGGGAACCTCATCGAGAGTACATAGCGGTAAGTAAGTGCTCAGGAAATATTTGTGGATATGACCCACTGACCTTGGAAATCAGCTAAGGTTCAGACATTCCATTAATTCTACAGATAGCTCTTTTATTCTGTTGGTGACTAATGAGCCTGGTTCCCTTTTGTTTCCACCTCCTGCAATGCCCTCCATTCACAAAGGTCTGAAAGTTCCTCTGCCAGACTCACTTCATTTGGCAAAAGTTATTTTATGAGCTCATAATATCAATTCAGGAACTGAAAGATGAATTTATCTAAGATATCTTTTGTTTAGACTGGATGCTAAAAATGCTTACCCAACCTGGAGATACACTTAAATGACTCACCTTTTTTTTTTTTTTTTTTTTTTTTGAGGATTCTTATTGTCTGTCTCAGTTTGAAACTAAGCTCTGCACTATCTCTGGGTGTGATAATTATTCCCTAGATTTCCACTTACGACCTCCACATGAAAAATCTCACATCTGTATCTCTAGGACAAAACTCTTCATAAATTTCTATCAGAAATTTATATAACAAAAATTATCATGCCCATGTACCACCTACATTATAATCTACTTAATATTTTCTTAATATTTTTCTATAATCTACTTAATATTTTTCTACTTAATATTAATTTCTTTAAGAATATTTTTCTTTTATATATATATATAATCTATCTATAAAACTTTTATTACTAAGAGAAATGGAAAACCTAGTATTACTTACCATAACTACTTAGCAGCTATTTGAATGTCTACAATGTGAGAAATATTCTCATCCATCCATAACTCAAGAAATGGACTCAGCGCCAAAAACTACAGAGAAAGTGAGGCTTTATGTGGTCTTGTAAGATTGGGTGTCTGTCTGGTAGGCAGGCACACCCAATGGAAGTACAGTGGAGCTTTATTCCCTAGTGTACAGGTCCCTTCCCCTGGTTCTTCATTGACTGAGTAATATGGAAGGTACAATCTCCCCATTTGTGTCTAAAAATGATTGGCTATTTCCACCCACTTTGTTCTCAAAGTCATTCACAGCAAGTTGTGGAAGTCTCCTGCTCCTAGTCCGAATTGTCACATTCTCTCTCAGGCATCTCGTTTTCCCCCTTAGTTACCTTCTTTCCTCAGAGATCCTCTAACTGACATTTGCAGTTTGGCACATCTGCTAAGCTGGTTGTGCAGACTGGCTACTAGTAACTTTAAATGGTGAGGGTCCTGTCTTTGTTTCCTTTTTGGCTGCTTATTTGACTATAACATTTCCCCCTCAAGTAACAGGGACCCAAACCTTTGGGGACTTTAAACTTATGAATGCAAAAGTTAGGGTGGCCAAATGCCAGGTGGTCTGACCAGCACCCATGTGGTCAGAGGCCATGTGGCCAGAGGACCAAGAGAAGAGAGAGTGACCAGAGGCCAGGGGGCCTCAGAGGCTAGGAGGTATCCCTTCCCCGCCATGTGGCAAAAGGGCCAAAAGGGGACCTAAGAGAAGATAAGAGAAGAGCCAAGAACAAGTCCTTTGTTTTGAGGATTTATATAGTTGGTAGGATAGGGGTAAAGAAGTTACATTTTGATTTGCAGGTAAAGGTGGTACCAGCCTTCCCAGGGAAACACGACTACCTAAACATAGGTATGGGTGGAAGTCTTTTAGCCCTAATCATTATCTTGCTCTAGACATTTGTTCATCTTGTATATGTGACAGGGGCCATGCAGTTAACCAAAGTTGTTTTAGGGGCTTTTCCGTGGGTACTGTAGTCCCCTTACCCTTCTAGGCCTTGGGATGAAACCACAGTCTCAAGGTTTTCCTTTTCCCATCTGTGGAGATGACACACACAGACTTTCAAGGGCTCCCTGCGCTATCAGTTTACTTGTGTTATTCAGAATGTCTGGCAGCTTTATTGGACCAGGCTCAGGATGACTGGGTCAATGGCTGAGACGTATCTCCCTTTGCTTTTAGCCTTCTCTCTATAGCCTGTACTAGCCTGAAAATAAACCACTAATATTTCTATTCCTTATACACAAGGCACAAGATAGTCACCAAGTTCTGGTGATTTGTTCAAAAACAACTCAGATTTGGTCTTATTTCTCTTTCCTCACTGCCAAGGGCTAGATTTGCAATAGTCCCCTTCAACTTTGTCCCTTTCTCTTAACTCTTCAGCTACACTAAAGTCTTTGAATCATGTTTCATTATCCTACCATATGCTTTTTTTCACACTTTTATATCTCTGAGGTCAGCATGCATATTTCTGTTAATGATGATGCAGAGGCAAATTGGCAGATTTTCTTTGCATTTTAGTGGTGTCCATGAAAATTGAGATCTTACAGTCCATACATTTGCTCATGTTTCTGCCCAGGGTTGCTCTGCCCTGCCTGTCTCTCCCATGCCTTCTTGCTTTTTAAGGCAACATCCCTGTTCAGGAAACTTTCTCAGACTTTCCTTTCCCCCAGTTGGGTCAGGTCTATCCTCTGGATTCCATAATATTGGCACATATCTCTATTACTATAGTTCCACATTTTATTATAAATATGGCGGTTGGTGTCACCCACAAGATCTCCTGCTTTGCCAATAGTGACTGTATTATACTCAGTACAGTCAGCTGATTACAGAGCCCATAGGCTGTAGTCAATTAATGTAACCTTAAGGAAGTTAACTTCTCTCTGCCTGTTTCTTTATCTGAAAAATGGGGATACTTTTAGGTAACTATCCCAAGTTAGTTAATGCATGTGAGAGCACCTAACAGTGTCTGGTATATATCCATCACTATATAAGCATTAGTTCTTAATAATGTCTTTCTAGTCTCAATTTCTGCATAAAACTAAGGCAGAAAAAAGTACATTAGAATTAAGTACTTGATTCTAGGAAGGTAAGACTTGCTGCTTTCTGGCAGGGACATCCCTAACCATGGAGCTGGTGACACATGTGAGTTGTCCAAATAAAACTAATAATTTTAAGGACAGGATATCCTAACCTCATTTTATCTGCTGAAGGTATTCAAGATCATAGACTTATTCTGGCTGCTCAACAAAAAAAAGTGACTTAAAAGTCACAATTCTTGCTCTCACATTTTTTTTTACATTTTATAAATAAAATTACACTTATCTAGCAGCACTTAGATAAATGAAAATAAACACCATAGTAAATAAAGGAAAACACATTTGTTCTCCAGCTGACATCATTTGAAATCTCATTTGTCTCCTGTATGTTTTGAAAGAGGCTGCATAGGGCTAATTAGAAAAGGAAAACAAAAACAAAGGAAATATTCTGGACACATCTGGGTCATGTCACCTTTTCCTTTAAACACTGAATTATTTAACAATCATCATTTGAAACTTGTTGGCTGGTATGGAGATTGGATACTTCATATATCATGAGTCAATAAAGTAAAAAAAAAAAAAAAAGAGTCAGTAAGGGACATGGAAGAGCAATTTAAAACAAAGGCCATTCTTTTCACTTAATTTTGAAAAGGAGTATACAATTCTCGCCACCAAATGCTAAAACAATGTATGGGTCTATATTCATTGTTGATAAGTAAGAAAGTTAGAGGGAAGGAACACACAAAACATCTCTCTCTAACATCCACTTCAGATGCTGTGACCAACTCAACACATTCAGTGTGACATGGTGTTTTCTGATTTCTGGGAATATCTCAATGTTTTAAATTTTACTTCTCTCTCTCTCTGAGAACAGGTGAATTCAGGTTGATGGTCAGAAGTGGACTTCAAACTAGAACCTTCCTAATCTGATGCCTAGAACTAATAATTAGTAGCTAAAGTAAATCCTATCCAAATAGTTTTTTAAGTTCATTAAAAAATACATTAAAAAATACATTTAAGAACTCTTATATACCCAACTACTATAAGTGAGGAAGCACAGTGTTGGCAGATGATGGGCACTTAATATTTGCTGCCATTTTAAGGCCCCCACATTGTGCTCAGCAAGAGGAGGTATGGAAGCTGCACTCCACAGGACACATTACTACCAAGAACTCAGGGAGAGTGGGCAACTTGTGAAATCAGAACAATCTTCTGCTTGGAAATAATATTGGCACCATACAGATGAATATTGAAAAGTCAACAAACTTCTCAATTCACTGTTTCAATGTGGGGGAAATCATGTGATTGGGAAAAATGTTAATGGAGTAACAGAAAACAAATAAACAAAATCCTAGAATTTGCCATACCTCACATATTTCTCCAACCTCTAGACAGACATTCTCCCCCTAAAAATTATATTTTCATATATATTGGTGTATTTTTGAGAAGAGGATTGTAGAGACTCCATCTTTCTGTGCTGGAAAAGTGAGTTTGTCATATTCATTCTGGGCACTGCCAGCCTGTTCTGCATTTATCCTCAGCTTTACATCATCTGATATAAAATCTTAGTAATAAAACCTTGAGTCTGGTTCAGCTTTTGCCGTCATCTCCTATAACAGATATTTCAAGCCTTTTCCTCTTTTCTCCTATCTTTTCTTCCTCCTACTGCCCTTGTTCTTTGCAGTCTAAATCTCCTCTTATTATCCAGAGACACTGCAGCTTTCATTTGTTTCCAGAAACTTCAATTTCTTCCTTAATCTCATTGTTAACACAATCATTATTTAATAGCATATTATTCAGTCTCACAACAGTCCAAAACTTATGGGACACAGCAAAAGCAGTCCTCAGAGGAAGTTCACAGCAATACGGGCCTACCTAAAAAGGTTAGAAAAAGCTCATACAAACAACCTAACCGTAAAGCTATAAGAACTAGAGAAGAACAAACAAAGCCCAGGGTAAGTAGAAGAAAGGAAATAATCAAGATCAGAGCAGAATTAAATGACATAGAGACTAAAACTAAAATTCAAAAGATCAATAAATCCAGGAGCTGGTTCTTTGAAAAGAAACAAAATCAACAAACCTTTAACAAGACTCATCAAGAAAAGAAAAAAAAAAAGAGAGAGAGAGAGTACCCAAATAAACAAAATCAGAAATGATAGAGGAGAAATCACAACTGATACCACAGGAATACAAAAGATTGTAAGAAACTACTACAAACAGCTATATGGGGAAAAGAGAGGCATACTTAATTCTAATGTACTTTTTTCTGCCTTAGTTTTGTGCAGAAATTGAGGCTAGAAAGATATTATTAAGAACTAATGCTTATATAATGATGGATATATATACCAGGCACTGTTAGGTGCTCTCACATGCATTAACTGACTTGGGATAGTTACCTAGAAGTATCTCCATTTTTCAGATAAAGAAACAGGCAGAGAGAAGTTAACTTCCCTAAGGTTACATTAATTGACTACAGCCTATGCTCTGTAATCAGTTGACTGTACTGACAATCTGGGTGAAATGGACAAGTTTCTGGAAATATAATCTTCCAAAACTGAATCAAGAAGAAGCAGAAAGCCTGAATAGGTAATTTCACTAACTAGTGAAATTGAAACAGTAATTTTAAAAACTCCCAGAACACAAGAGCCTGGGACCAGATGGCTACACAGGTGAATTTTAGCAAACATTTAGGGAAAAACTAACTCCTATCCTTCTCAACCTATTCCAAAAAAAAGTAAGAAGAGGAAAGACTCTAAAACTCTTTCTATGGGGCCAGTATTATTTTAATCCCAAAACCAGGTCAAGACACAACAAAGAAAGAAAATTATAGGCCAATATCTCTGATGAACATAAATGCTAAAATTCTCAACAAAATATTGGCAAACTGGATCCAGCAATACATTAAAAAGATCATATACCATGATCAAATGGTATTCATCCCAGGGATGTAAGGATGGTACAACATCTGCAAATCAATAAACATAATATACCACCTAAATAAAAGAGTAAAACCATATGATCGTATCAACA
The DNA here is from genome assembly GCA_004026585.1 of Noctilio leporinus. NCBI lineage: Eukaryota > Metazoa > Chordata > Mammalia > Chiroptera > Noctilionidae > Noctilio > Noctilio leporinus. The sequence continues at coordinate 9,848 of PVIW01011292.1, forward strand.
TATGCTGAAAATGCATTTGATAAAGTACAGCACTCATTTATGATAAAAACGCTCAGTAGGGTGGCAATAGAGGGAGCATACCTCACCATAATAAAGGCCATATACAAAAATCCTGCAGCCCACATCATACTCAATGGCAAAAGCTAAAAGCCTTCCTTTTAAGATCAGGAATAAGAAAAGGGTGTCCACTCTCGCCACTTCTATTCAACATAGTCTTGAAAATTCTATCCACAGTGATCAGATAAGAGAACAGAATTAAAGGCATCCAAATTGGAAAGAAAGAAGTAAAACTGTCATTATTTGCAGATGGCATGATAGTGTACATAGAAAACCCTATAGGCTCCACCAAAAATTTACTCAACCTAATAAGTAAAGTTGGCAAAATAGCTGGCTACAAAGTCAATATCCAGAAATTGAAGGCATTTTTGTACATCAACAATGAAACAGAGAGAAACTAGAAAATAAATCCTATTTATTATAGTACCAATAAAAATAAAGTACCTGGGAATAAACTTAAACCAAATTTATTCTCAGAAAACTACAGAACACTGAAGAAAGAAATCAAGGAATATACAAACAAATGCAAGCATATACCATGGTCACGGATGGGAAGAATTAATATCATTAAAGTGGCCATACTACCCAAAGCAACTTATAGATTCAATGCAATCCCTATTAAAATACCAATAACATATTTCACAGATTTAGAACAAATACTTAAAAAATTTATATGGGACCAGAAAGGACCCTGAATAGCCTCAGCAATCTTGAGAAAGAAGAACAAAGTAGAAAGAATCATAATACTGGATATAAAATTATATTACAAAGCCATTATAATTGAAACAGTCTGGTACTGTCATAAGAATAGACATACAGATCAATGGAACAGAATAGAGATCCCAGAAATAAACCCAGGTTTCTATGGACAACTAATTTTTGACAAAGGGGAACAAACCATAAAATGGAGCGCAAACAACTTCTTCAACAAGGGTGTTGGGAGAAATGAACAGGAGCATGCAAAACAAATGAAACTAGACCACCCACTTACACCATACACCAGAATAAACTCAAGATGGATAAAAGACTTAAACATAAGCCTTGCCACATAAAGGTCCTAGAGGAAAACATAGGAAGAAAAATGTTGGATATCTCACACAGCAATATGATCACCAATACTTCTCCAAGGGCAAAGGAAATAAAGGAACAAATAAACACAGGGGACTACATCAAAATAAAAAGTATCTGCTCAGCTAAAGAAAATATCAGCAAACTAAAAAGAGAAACTTCCATATGGGAAAACATATTTGCTAATGATACCTCAGATGAAGGTTTGATCTCCAAAATATATAAAGTACTTATGCAATTCAATACCAAGAGGACATACAATCCAATTAAAAAATGGGCAAAGGACCTAAACAGACCCTTCTCTGAGGAGGACATACAAAGGGCCCTTAGGCATATGAAAGAAAGCTCAACATCACTAGCCATCAGAGAGATGCAAATTAAAACCACAATAAGATACCACCTCACACTTGTCGGAATGGCCATCATTAACAAATCAACAAACAACAAGTGCTGGCAAAGATGTGGCAAAAAGGTAGCCTTTGTTCACTGTTGGTGGGAATGCAGACTACTGCAGCCACTACGAAAAACAGCATGGAATTTCCTCAAAAAACTAAAAATGGAACTGCCTTTTGACCCAGTGATTCCACCCCTATGATTATACTCAAAGAACCCTGAAACACTAATTCAGAAGAACCTATGTACCTGTATGTTCATAGCAGCACTATTCACAATAGCCAAGTGCTGGAAATAGCCTAAGTGCCTATCAGGGGATGATTGGATCAAAAATCTTTGGTACATTTACACAATGGAATACTACACAGCAGAAAGAAGGAACTCCTACCGTTTGCAATAGCATGACTGGAACTGGAGAGTATTATGCTTAGTGAAAAAAGCCAGGCAGCAAAAGGCAAATACTATATGATCTCACTTAATACAGAAAACTAGTGAATAAAACAAATAGATGAGCAGAATAGAACCAGAGATATGGAACAAGAAAGGAAAAGAATGACCAGAAGGGAGGAGTGGGGAGAGAGGGAGAGAGGGGAGAGAGAAGGGTCGTTTAGACAAAGACCTAATGTGAAAGATTCATGGAGTGGACAAGGAGATGGGGATTGACTGTGGGAGAGGGGAGGGAGAACAGGGGAGAGCAAGGGGAGAAAAATGAAACAATTGTAATACAAGAAGAATAAGTCAATTAAAAATGCAGAAAGAAAGAAAGAAACAAACAAACAAACAGAGGAAAGAAAAAAAGAAAAACCTTCACTCCTGGGATGGCCTGAACTTAAACTCAGCCTCCATCCCTGCTGCTACCTACAATGATACTGGCCTAGGGACCCTCTCTCCACCCATACCCTGGATCATTCCATCCTGCCTTCATTCTGGCTGTTCCTTTTCAGTATTTTAGTCACAGCCAATATTTCATTTCCTCATCCTCAAAGGCCTGAAGTTCTGTTTTATTTTCCTTTAAACACTCCCTCTAGTTATCCTCAACTTTTCACGTGACTTTAATTAGCCCTTCACAAGCTTAGGGTTTCAAGAGTGCATGTTGCTCATCACTGCAACATTTCAAATCCACATATCCAATGGCCCAATGGGCATCTTTACTTGAAAGACTTCCAAATCAGCATGTATAAACGGAACCCTGCCTACTCCTTCCCTCCTGTTGCCAGTCTCAGTAAATGGCACCACTGACCCTAACATTGTCTAAGCCTAAATCTTAAACCTCATTTTTCACTCCCTTAATCACCAATAATTTTTGGTCCAGCTTCTAAAAGCACCTCAGTTCTATTTGCCTCTCTACATTTTCCATGTAATTTTCCTAGTTCAACACAGTAGCATCTTTCACCAGAAGTACTAATTTGGTAAAAACTATAAGAGAGATTTTATCCATGGTATCATGGTAAGGGAGAGAGCCTGAGTTGGACTCCAAGTCACAGAGGTGACTAGGCATTTTAAAGGGAGAATAAAGAAGAAGGAGAAAAAATAAACAGGGTCATAGGAATGGAAAATTACAAAAAAAAAAAAAATGATAAAGGGGTTAGTCAATGCCTGCAGGTCATCTGTGTCTGCTAACTGGTGTTTATCAAAGTTAGGGTCCTACCCACTGCAGCTGGGTATTGGGAGATTGGGAGACAAGAGCTCTATCTTTGTTGATGGTTAATTTTTGGGTTGCAGAAGATACAAGTCAAGGGAACAGAGAAAGGATTTACAATTTCAAGTGTTTAAAAGTAAATTCACTAAGACAAGAAAGGCCATAGGCCTATGGTCAGGTTTCTGCTATAACAAACAGTAATTATTTTGGCAGTATTGACTTTTCTCAGGCAGGCATTTAAAATGGTTGATGTTGTCATCATAAACATAAAGCTTTGAGCTAATAGAAACTATGTTAGCAGTAGTTGAAGTCTCTTAGTGTGGGGATGAACAAAATCACTCATGCTGAAAGTTGCAGTTTTTATCAGCCCAAGTTGAGGACTAGTTGAAAAGATGAATGATTTTTCAGAGCCAGACTAAAGTGTAATCCAGGGAAGAATCTTTATCAGTGCTCTAGCACAAGCCATCTATGAGCCCAAATATGGATCCTAGTAAGTCCTCTCTCCCTGTACCTACAAGTCACTTCTCCCATTAGGTAGCTGTGAACAAAATCAACTCCATCTCTGTGTCCCAGATTGTATTTCCTTTTTAAGTTTCATGCTGTGACCTTTGACCAACTTCACTGTCCTTAGCAAGTATACCAAAGCCTCCTAGTTGGGGATTATCTATATTCCTTAAAATGTAGCAGTAGATATTTTTGTTAGTAACAATTGGAATGGCATGACAACTGACATAAATATAACACTGGTGATGGTATCTGTTATAAACTATAATCTACTACAGGACCTCTAGGAGGTAAGGCTCCTGGTGCCACAGACTTCTCTGTTCCTTTGTCTTGTTGATTATCAGTACCTAAGTTATACTACTAAGAACAAGTGCAGTAACAGGAGTCCATACCAGAGAATTGTGTGTAGAATTGCTAGATAATTTGTTCTACTCCCAACCAATTTTCCCTTAAGCAAATTGCCTGACAGTAAATTCTGTGATATTCTATGGAGTTGCCCGTATCAGTCTGTTGTTCAGTCTGAAACACCTTCTCATTAAACTCCACCATCAGATAGCTTCCAAGAAGAGATGGGGACCATTTTCCTTCCCTTGAATCTTGTGTTGTAACTTGTTTTGGTCAATAGAATATAACAGAAATGCCTGGCCCTTAAGAGCTCTTTCACATTTTTTAGAACCCTGAGCTATGATTTAAGTAGTCTGATTATTTCACTGAAGAGAGAGACAGACAGACAGAGACCCAGCCAACCTCCAGTATTACAACTATCCTAGGTTAGGCCCAGAACACAGGAGTGAAGCTATCAATGATGTCCAACCTCAGCCAAGCACTGTAGAATGGATCCTATTATCATGTTTTGGGGGTGGTTTTTTCCACCTCTGAATACATGCACACATTCGTGCATTTTTGTAACATCTCTTTCTTTCTTCACTCTGCTTGAGAAATTCAAAGTGATCACTGGATAATATTTTATTTTTCTATTACAAGCTGATATATTTGAAGAAAAAATGTTTAACTTCAATGGCTTAAAATTCTAGGTATAATGAGTTCAAACTTTTGATGGTTTTACTTACTTTCAGATCAATAGTCCGTCCCTACATTGTCATTTTTTAGATTTACAAATAGCATGTTTGTTTTTGTTGCACGCTATTTCAGTGAAGTCAACATGATTAGGTAGATGGATAAGACCATTCTTATTGTTTCTGATTCACTTTCCTCAATGCCAATTATCATAACCACAGAGTTGTAATTAAATATGTAGTGCTAATGGAGATAATTTTTCCAGTTTCCCTCATGAACTGTGAGAAATATACAGTTATTTATAAATACTATAAATACAATTTGTAATTCTTTCCCATATAGTGGGAGACAGAGGAGGAAATATTGGAAGCTCTATATCCATCAATATAGGTATTAAATTAGCAAGGGGTGTGCTTACCTCCTCTTTGCTGAAAAACATGCACAGCGATTGCAGGGACACTTCTCAAGGCACAAAAAAGACGAGGCCTCAATATGTGTCACAAAAATTCAGAGCTGATGGTTGCTCCTGTGTTAGCTCCATATTATTCTTTTCAGACCACTTCAAGATCTGTGGAAGGAGATGCAAACAGATGCAGCAAAAAGGGCCTAGTGAGAAGCTGCTCCCAGAGAATCTCTGAGAAGCAGGATGGTTGCTAGAGAATGATGACCGTGGCTGGGTAGCCATGGAACACAGGGGATGGTTCTTCAAATGGTCACCAGAAAGCTGCTGAACATCTGCCATCTGCCACTGGTGCCCCAGAGCTGCAGATCAGAGCAAGCAAAGGCCCCAGAATGTGAGGTTGTGTGAAGGAGGCTTCAGTTTTCCTCTTCCTGTGAGCCTTCATGAAGGAGCACAGATGCCCAGCCCCAGCCAATGAACCTACACAGATTAAAAATAGGAACACCCTCTTGCCACTGAGTCTGGAATATCAGCAACTCCATGAAGTAAGAATTGAATCAGTTAGTGTCATTGACACTGAACTCTAACATGGCCGTCCACTGTTCTCCAGCATTGGTCCTTTATTGCTTCATAGATTAAATAGTCATTGTGATGATCAGAAAGACCCAAATGGAGACAGAGGATGAACCTAGAATTTGCTTCACCCTGGGTCAGATTCATTCCACCTCCTAGCATGCAGTGAATGCAAGGGCAGGGAAGTGAATAGAGACAGGCTATGCCATTACAAAGGAATGCAGGCCACATTCTCCTCTTGCTTTCCAGGAAGCTTGAGAGAAGACAATCTTGGTCATTGCGGTTTAACCCCAGTTGCCACAGCCCTATCATCTGGTTTGTCAGAACCATCATTCTCACTTTCTCAGTCTGAACTGACCAGGGAATGAGAGATAGAATCAAGTCTCTGCACCAGAAGTGCAAGTTATCTCCTATGTGCTACCATAGGAGGGGAGATTGGGAGAACCCAATGAGGAGGTGGCACTCTCCAAGTATTGCCTGGAAGTAAATGCAAATATTTGTTCCCTTTCCAATAACTGTCTCATTTCAAAGCTATTCTAGTCAGATCCAAGTGGACAGTCACACAATTATTTGGAGTTTCCAGCACCAAACATCTATACTTTTCAGAATGATTATATCTCGTATCTGTTCAGTGCAGGGTGTGAGGGCAACAGTATTTGGGAAGTGTGGCTGTTGTCAGGGGCCATGATTAAAATTTTTCTCCCCACTGTTTACTTTGATTATGGGGACTTATTGTTCAAATCTATATTTCATTTGTTTATTGAGAAAATAGTACATGTGTTTTCAAGCATCAAATGCAATTATTCTTCTTTGATTTTTGCAACTTTTCTAGACTACAAAAGTAGGCTTTTCACTGTTTTTTCTAGCCTGCCTCTCCTCTTGGATTTACTGTATACTTTTTCCCAAGATGTTTTTAATGCAAAACAAGACATATTCATCCTCTGCAAAATGATATTTGTCACCCACAGGGTGAAATTTAATATTATGTGCATAGGAAACAAAATTTACTAGAAATTGGCACACCTTTTCTGAAAAGGACTTGCAATAAATATTTTAGGCTTTGTGAGTTAGAATGCAAAATTGAGTAACTGAAGTTACAGAAAAGCTAATATTTACTTTGCATTTCACATCTAGAATTGCCATCCTTCCTGGTCAGGCTATACCTAAAGAGGCAGAGATCAGATGTCACACAGTGACCTTTGTGCAACCTAGCTTTTCATAGCCTTGCCACTCCCATCACTGTAGCTTCATCTCCAGCTGTTTTTTTCTTTTCTTTCTTTCTTTTTTGTTTTTGTATTTTCTGATCTCTCCACAGATCTCCAGTTGTCTTCTAACACCAGGTAGACTAGTATCAGCCTAGAGCCTGCATTCATGTATTCATTCTTCAATACTTGCCTCCATGTTATGTTCTAGTTGGCAGTTTTCAGAGTTACATCTTCTTCTTGAGATTCTTCAGTATCTTGTGCAACTTTCTAACATGCCCTATCACACTGATTGCACCTATATTAGCTTGGTTATCTCCTGTGTAACATTCACAAATTCTTAAGGGTACAGGTAGTTTTCAAGTTACCTTTGAATCCTGTGGGCACAGCAATGGGCCTGGAATGTTCTAAGTGGTCAGCACATGTGGAAGGGCTAGGACTTGTCTATATGGAAAGTGGAAACACAAGTTGGATGTACAAGCACAAGGGAGCTCTGGACAACTGGTTTGGGTTTTTTCCTTTGATTTTTATTTCCATTTTTTCCCTAAAACAAACACATTCCTGTGGAAGCTTCATAGCATAAACAGATCCATCTGCAGGATGTGGCCTTGAGGACTACATCCAACTTAAGGTCAAACCTTGGGCTGAGTGCCAATTTCAGCAAGTTTTGGTATACAAAGAAGTCCCAATTTGATCTGGCTTTAGTTTTGTATTTTTTTAAATGCAAAATATGCCTGAAAATTCCTCAATTAGGACACTATGAAATAAGCAGCATAAGGATCTTAAAAATCAATTAATAGACTTTATTTTTTATCTGTTTTATGCTTGCATAAAAATTAGGATATTATAGCAATAAAAATGTGACCAAGATTGTATTTTTTAATTTTAATAAAGTTTGGTACTGGCAAGAGTTAGCAAAAGTATGAATAAATAAGAACTCTGGAAGTATAATTTATCAATGCAGAACAAACATTTTATAATTTTTATCTTTGTATCAAAATTCAATCATTGTGAATTTTTCTTAAAAAAAAAAAAATGACTTCTGGTCAAGATGGACGTATAAGTAGACATCTGCATCTCCTTGCACAACCACACAAAGAATTACAACTAAACCCCAAAACAAGTAACACCCAGAACCGTATGGATGTCTGAAAAATCAAGGATTTCAAGAAGCCACATTCATCCAAATGGGTAGGATGGGTGGAGCTGCGGAGACAGGCAGAGAGGAGAGGAGAGGAGTGGCACAAAGGCAGTGGTGGTGGTGGAATGGGTGATCCTACATTAATGTGTGGTAGAGAAAAACTGGAAGAGATACCATGCAAGTGAGCAATCCCAGTCCCAGACCAGACTGCACAGCCCATGGTTCCAGCACTGGAAAGATAAATCCCTATAACATCTAGTTGTAAAACCAATAAGGTTTGGAGCAGCAGAAAAAAAACTGCTGGATTTTCAGGATATTCCACTTAAAGGGTCCATATGATCTCAGAATATACACAAACCCACCCACTCTGAGATTCACCACCAGGGCAATAGCTGGATGGGTGCCAGTTGCACATGGAGACAGGGTGAAATCATTGGAAATTGGGCAAGTACTAAGCAAATCCGCAGAAGCCAGGCAATGGCATTGTCCCCACTCTGAGTCCTCCTCATACACAGAGTCACAAAGCAATAAAGCGGGTGGCCCCACCCTGGTGATTACCTAAGGCTCCACCCCACACAATTTACAGTTACCTTTTCTATAATTGGCCACACTACTAAAACAGGGACTCAAAGCTGATCTATCTAATATACAGAAATAAACACAGGGAGATTGCAAATTGAGGAGACAAAGAAGTATGGTCCAAATGAAGGAACAGAACAAACCTCCAGAAAAAGAACTAAGTGGAATGGAGATAACTAACCTATCAGGTGCAGAGTTCAAAACATTGGTGATCAGGATGTTTAAAGAACTCATTGAGCACAGAAATAACATAAAGGAAGAAATGAAGGTTACACTAAGTGAAATGAAAAATCTACAGGGAATCAACAGTGAAGGGAAGGAAGTTGGAATTCAAATCAAGGATTTGGAACATGAGGAAGAAATAAGCATTTGACTGGAATAGCAAGAAAAAGCAAGAATTTTTTAAAAATGAGAATAGTATAAGAAAGCTCTGGGACATCTCCAAACATACCAACATCTAAATAATAGGGATGCCAGAAGAAGAGGAAGAGCAAGAAATTGAAAACTTATTTGAAAAAAATAATAAAGAAAAAATTTCCAAATTTGGTGAAGAAAATAGACATACTAGTTCAAGAAGCACAGAGAATCCCAAACCAGTTAGACCCCAAAAGGACCACACCTGGACACATCATCATTAAATGCCAAAGGTTAAAAACAAAGAAAGAATCTTAAAAACAGCAAGAGAAAAGCATAGAGTTACCTACAAAGGAGTTCCCATAAGACAATCAGCTGATATCTCAAAAGAAACTTTGCAGGCAAGAAGGGGATGACAAGAAGGATTCAAAGTGATGAAAAAAGCAAGGGCCTACAACCTAGATTACTCTATCCAGCAGAATACTCTATCCCCAGAATGGAGGGGCAGATAAAGTGCTTCTCACACAAGGTAAAGCTAAAGGAATTCATCATCACCAAGGCCTTATTATATGAAATGTTAAAGGGACTTATTTAAGAAAAAAGCCAAAACTATGAACATTAACATGACAATAAACTCACAATTACCAACAACTGAGTCTAAAAAACAAAAACAAACTAAGAAAGCAATCAAAACATGAATAAAATCATAGATAAGGAGACCATTTGGAGGGTTATCAGCTGGGAGAGGACAAGGAGAGATTGGGGGAAAAGGTGCAGGGGTTAAAAGCATAATTGGTAGGTACAAAATGGACAAGGGGATTTTAAGAATGGTATAGGAAATTAAGAAGCCAAAGAACTTGTATATGTGACCCATGGACATAAACTAAGGGGATAATTGGTGGAGGGATGGGGGTGCTGGGTTGAGGGGGATAAAAGGAGAAAATGGGACAACTATAGTAGCATAATCAATAAAATATTATTTCAAAAATAAGACATCAAATATATGCAACAAATTTTTAAAGATTGCTCAGTGTAGCACTCTCTATAATAAAGTTTGTATTGCAAAAATACATCAACATGTTAAAATTTTACAACCATCTAAAATTATGTAGTGAAGATGTTTAATAAGATGAAGATATTTTCATGCTAAATTTTTAAAAAGCAAATTAAAAAGTAGAATATCTATGCATATTTATTTACTATTATAAGACAGGAAAAATATTCATGAGTCAGCGATTACTTTGAAAAAGGAAAATCAAGTAGAATCAAGGGTGTGATTATTATGCTGCTCAGTTTATTCTGAAATTTCTTTTTCCCACAAGTGATGATGTTTGCTCCTGAATATGTTTTTATGTCTCACTCTGCCTCTCAGCTTATTTCCCAGCAGCCAGAGGGCTGGAAATCAGATCATGTCACTTTCCTGCTCCTAATTAAACTGAGAATAAAATGCAACCTCCTTCATTCTCGTGACCTGAAATGCGCTCCCAGCTCTGGCTCCTGCCTTCCTCTCATGGCACACCACATCTCTCCTGCTCCTGGACCCGGGCTCCCAAATTCTTGTTGGCCATCTATGAAGGCCTCATGGGTTGGTTTTTCCTGGTGCTGGAACACTCTTTTCTCTGCCTGTGTGACTGGCTACCTTTAGCAGTTCAGGCCCCTAAGTCATATCTTCAGATAGGCCTTCCACCATCTCCCAGCTACTATCTAGCGACTGGCCTCTAACCTACTTCTGTGACATGTACAACACTCTATTCATCTTCCTACTTCAGGAACTTCACTGCTTCCCTTCTTATCTGAATCCTGCCCAGCTCAAAGGCCTGGCCCAGGTTCTACCAGGGGAGCCATGCATGTAGGAGTTAGACACAAATACATTTTTATGGGATTATCCCCTGTTAGTAGGGGAAAAGTGACGTAGTGTGTAAAGCCTGAGACCTGAGGGACAAAGCCTGGCTTTGCATCACATAGCTTTACCATTTTCTGAATGAATTTGAGCAAATCACTTATTTTTCCTGGGCTTATTTGCTTATATAAACATTGATCATTGCGATATTTAAAAGATAGGATAGGTAAAAGTGCCTAAGAAAGTGCCTGACATCATAGATACTGAACGGTGACTATTCATTCATTATAGTCTTTCCACAACTGGTGAGAAGGAATAGAATCTGTAGGGAGGACTTTATTAGTTTCTCTGGGGAGATGCCATACAAGCATCTGGGCCACAAGGGCAGCTTATGACTTACTGGCGTGGGTACCAGGAGGAAAGTTAATGGTCAGCAAAGAGGACACTTCATGTTTACAAAGCACCTTTCTATTAGGATCAGGGATTCTGTAAGATCAAGTACAATTACATTCTGTACTGTAGGAATGTAGGCTCAAAATGGCAATGATGGAATAAATATAGGCTTTTTACTAACAGTATGACAACTCATGTTGCTAACAGCTTGGTTTCCATTGATCTTTACTGTATTGCTGTGGGGCTTGGAGGAAGCTAGGGAAGAGAGGTACATTGTGGGCTTTTATTTATCAGCAGAGTCATTTGCTCTGCACCTCTTTCCTTTTGTCCTGAAATATGAGAAGCAGCATGGTATAGTCAGAAGAGTTAAAATTTTAAGGCAGAAGGATGTGTCCAAACCATTTTATAGGCTATGCATGGTTAGCAAGTTTGTGGATGACTCTATGATTTCATGTCACTTCTGTCACTTTGAATGTTCAGACTTGTCTTGCATCTCGGAGAGAAATGTGAAATATTAAGGACAGGGGATCTTGAAGTTGAAGCCATTTCTGCCTCACTGGAATCTAATATGACTCCTACAGAAGTGGGGACCAATGACTAGGATTCAAGAGTAAGAGGTAGGTGTGACACTGACAGGTTCACTGCAAAGTGATAGTAACTAGGCTGCCTTCCTGGGTGAGGAGTGTAGGGTTAGAGAAGTGAGAATGACAGGTGGAGATTCACATCTTCCTTTTTATTAATATCAGCTTAATATTCTACTGACTTGGAGGACTTTTCTCACGGGTAGAAACACCTCTGTTCCTAAAACAAATTTTCATAGGATCATTTAGTTTTGGTTTTTAGTCTGCCACCAAACAAGGGACTCAGGTGATTACATATTTTCACACAGTTCATGTGGAACTTTTAAAGGCCTCTTTGGGCCCTGGCCAGGTGATTCAGTGGTTGGAATGTTATCTTGTACACAAAAATGTTGCAATTTTGATTCCTGGTCCGAACACCATACCTGGTCTACAGGGTCAATCCCAGTCAGGGTGCATATGAGAAGCAACTGATCAATGTTTCTCACTCTACTTTCACATTGATGTTTCTCTCTTTCCCTTCCTCTCTCCCTAAAATCAATAAACATATCGTTGTGTGAGAATAATTTTTTAAAAATTACTTGCAACCATTTGGGTAAACAGAATACATCTGAGATGTCTAAAAGTTACTGTGATACTCATTTTTCCAGCTTCTCTTATTAAAATAAATGCTATTCGAGAAGTAATCATCATGACATAGAACAGCTGACGGTGCTGTGTGGCAAATGAAAAATAAAACAAGCTTCATTCAGTTGATTGATATTCTCATCAAGATGACAATGCAGCTGGAGGCTCAACTGATTGTGATTAGCATGTCACTGGCTGGTGGTGTTATTGTGCTATTTCTATTTTTGTGTTCTATGGAGACTCTTTTTGGAGTAATGCAGGAACCTAGAGAATGGCAGTTGAACATCACCTTATGTTTAGAGGGTCCACAGGGATTTGTAACCATATAGATCCACTGAACAAATAGAGTAGGATCATTTCTATTGTAATTCTTTGAGGTTCTTCATTTCTGGTGGATGTGTATCCCCCAGTGCTTAATTAATCTTATGGAAAAATAGGGGGTAAATCAAGGTAACCCAGAACACTCCCTCTTTCAGTAGTTAATGCTTACTCAACAGCCTTCTTCCCTATTCCTCACCTTTTTGTGTATACACATTTCATCCTTCCCAGTTTTGTTTTGGACTTTGCTTTCCAATAAGCTAGGGAGTGCTCACCCTCCCCAGATCTAGGAAGTGAATCACCACAGGTCTAAACTACCCATGACATTTCCATCCTCTCTGCCAGTGATTGATTTAAGCATGGTTACAGGCATTATAGCTCAAGAGAAAGACTTCAAAGGAGTTTCTGGTTAAGGTTTTCTTCTCTGATAAATGAAAATGTATGGAAGAAATATTCCATCTTATGATCCTGAGGATAGGCTGTGATGGCAGAATGGGAAGGTGGGAAGTACATAGAACATAGCTATGCCATCAAATTAACATTCCCTAAGTCCTGGTTGATGTGGCTCCGTGGATTGAGCACAGGCCTGTGAATTGAAATGTAGATGGTTTGAATCCCAGTCAGGGCACATGCCTGGGCTGCAGGCAGTTCCCCAGGTTGCTCTGTCTGTAGATGTATTGTTATATGAGATATTAAAGCCCTTATTATTTAAAATACTTCTGTTTAACACCCTGGCTGGTGACTTGATGGATAAGGTGCTGGCCTGCAAACCCAAAAGTCGCTGGTTCAATTCCCAGCCAGGGCACATAACCAGGGCACATAACCAGGTTGCAAGCCGGGTCTCCAGTTAGGCCCATAGTTGGAGGCAGGTGAAAGGCAACCACACATTGATGTCACTCTCCTTCTCTCTCTTTCTTCCTTCCCCTCTCTCTAAAAATAATAAATAAAATATTTTAAAATAAATAAATAAAATAAAATACTTCTGTTTAGTGTTTTTTTTTTTTTTTTTTTTAAACAGTCCAAAGCATCCTGATACTTCTTCCCTACCCATTAGGAAGTGTAAAGGATAACAAACAATTATTACTTAAAATTGATGAGGTGTAAACAGAATGTGAGCTTGCAGCAAGGATAGGGTTGACCCTCTGTCCTTTGTTCCAGCCAGTCCTGCTGACTTGGGCAGGAGCCTGAGGCCAGGAGGAGATGGCTTGAGTCTGAATCTTTGTTCTGCCACTTCCTGGCAATGCAGGTATGTCAGATTACTTAACTATGTTTCCCATGTTCAAACTGGGGATAATAATGACCCTTGGACATGTTTTGGGAATTAAATAAGATGGTGAATGAAAAGCACTTAGCGCAGTGCCTAACATACTATAAAAGTTCAATAAATTTAGTGTCATTATCAATTCCATCAGTTCTGAGTACTTCTACTTGTTTTCTAATTGCAGCAGCCCTTTCACTCTCACCATTGGCTTCTAAGCTCTAGCAGACCTTTCTGCACATTCCTCTGCTGCCAGCTCTTACCCCAGGCACTGCCTGCAATGTGGGCTCCGTCTTGTGGTGTGTCCCATCACCAGCTTGGATGCTCCTGAACTCCATGGTTGTACCTTTCTCCCTGTGTAGTCAGTCAATGCCTATGGCTTTTTACACAGAACTTGTTATGTCTTTCAGTGTGGGTTTGAGAGACAGCCATCCTGAGTGAAGCAGAAGGCACTTTGCCTCGGTATAGGGACCCCAGTGAATGACTTTGGACAAATAGCAAGGCTGATAAGGACAGGATCCTAAGAAAATAGGAAGCATAATGCTGTTAACTGTGACCCTTTTTGACAGGGAGGCAAATGAGCTGATAACAGGGTAAAATTCTTGAGAGAATCAGAGAGGGTACACATGCAAAAATGCAAAGGTGGCATGGTGGCCAGGGAGAAAGAACTGGGGAAGGGATAAAAGACACTTAGATGGTAGGCTTCCTACCCTCTAGAACCTTCCATTCTGGAGAGGCAAGATGCCCATGAATGAGTAAATGGGTGAGTCCCCATCTTACAGATAAGGCAACTAAGACTGACAGTTAAGTAACCTGGCTAACTATTAAAGGTCATACATGCAGTGTGCATCAGCAGACTGATTTGTAGGCCTTGGGCAACACAGGGTCTCAGGCCTGAGACTGAAGGAATGCTGTCAGCCTAAAGAACCTCCAGATAAAATGATGCAAAAATGTCACTACCTGGCTCCTCCTTGCCTAAGAATGCAGAAGCAGCTTTTCTTATCTCCCAACCAATGTTTCCCGCCTTGCAGATGTGGAGACTACTCTTCCACTTATGCAATTGATCAAGGCGTGACCACCATATGACCTTCCTGAGGCTGCGGCAGTGAAGGGTCCACCCTCATGGCCCTCCGAGCGAAGAGATACTTGTTAAACAGCCAAACAAGAGGAAAAAAATAGCTGGACCCTGACATGAGAAAATTCCACAAGCCCATCTTTTTCAAAAAGCCCATCTCTTGTCACAGGCCCGCTTTGTCCCCAGCTTATAAAAGTGGCCAAGCAGAGCTGAGCCCCACCTTTCCCAATTTGGAGGAACTTCCTTCCCTCTGTGCTGCCTTCCTCCCATGTGTTTGAGTGTAAACTTAGTAAAATTTGCCTCGAAATTTCCCTGGTGGTTCCTCTTGATTTCTGTCTCAGGGAACCCAAGGATCCCAAATGTCAGTAACAGATTACTGTAAATTCTATACCATATTGAAAGAAAAACTGTTTGGTGTTTATTAGCTTTTACAGGAGCACCATTTGTTAAAATATATACATATATACCTCATCATCAGTGTGAAGACAGGTAAATCCATAAAATACAGGAACTACTTTCTGCCTTAACCTAGAGCTTGGCTTGCTGTTTCTGCACCCATTCTGACTTAGAGCCATTGTGTGCTCTGACCTGAAAGCATTTTAGTGCCATCAACCACTATATCTGCATCATAAATGTAGATTAACAAGCAGACTTGACAAAGTGATACTATTTATGTCAATAAACTCATCAGTATTTGCCAGAGAGAAGTATGATCCAGGGAGGGCCCCATATCTGTCAGACCAGAGGACAGTGTAATGACAGCTCTGGACACTTCTGCTGGAATAATAATACTTTGAGACAATGTAACATGAAATTCAATTGACTGCTGAACAAAACACGACACATAGACTTCAGTTTGAAATCTACCTTCCATGTTTTCTTACCTTTCTCCCCACTTTCAAACTGAAACAACTATACCTTCTCTCATAATATGAAAGTGTATTCACAAAAAGGAAATATGTTTTACCATATCTTTTTGCATCACATCATTTCAAGTAAACGGAGCTGCAAAGTGCAATGTTGGAAATATTCATCATACCTTTGGTTGTAGCCTGTCTCAGAAATTTATTCATAAGTGATGCTTAATACACCATAATTTAAAATCATCTTGCATGCAAATTTCAAAACAGGTACTATTCTCTATTATATTTTGCTTTTTTTTTTTTTTTTTTTCCCCTGGGCAGAATTGGTCACCAACCATCCCCTAGGAAAGTATAACAACCAAACAACAAATCTAGCTGTAAAGGTTGATTGATTTCACTGAGGAGAGTGGACTTTATTTCTGCTGTCCTGAATAGGCAGAAAGGCTGGTATTCATTCTGCTTCCTCTACTCATTTTTTGAGGGGGGCTGTGAACACTGTGAGAGATAAGGGTTTATTTATATTTTCTTGAAAATGAAATGCAAAGCAGTTCCCCCAGAGGAAGGACCACGATGTGGGGGTACTCTATGTCTTTCTCAGAGTGGGTCCATTTGTAAAGAAATTTTATAGACAAGGGCTGAAAGGTCAAACTCCTGTGTGTTAATAAGAGAAGTCATTTTTCCCTTTACTTTCCACACTACTTCTGGTATCAGAGGTGTGGGATTTCCCCCGCTCCAACCATTTCTGCCAGGTGTCCTACAATTGAATTCAATTCTGAAACTGTCTACTTATGATAACATGGATCCATATAGGGTGGAGTTCTAAGGGGAAGCAGAATATGCCACCCCAAAACTTGCCTCTTTAACAGAAGGATTACTGTTGGGATGTCTGCAAATGCAAGAGAAGCTTTTAAAATAAAAAAGTTGTCCTTTTGTGAGGACAATTTATAAGGGAAATTTATAAGGGAAACCTTCATTTACAACAATGTCTCCCTCATTGTATTTAGAAGGGGGGATGGTTACATTTCTAGACATTCTTATCAATGGCAAAGGTGGTTGTGTAAGGACCAGATCTTTATTTCCTGTGCTTTTCCTCAGCACCTCTCTTAACTGAGCCGCAAACCCCCACCATCTTCTTTTGCCTCGCTGGTGGTGGCTTGGGCCATTTTGGGAGGTGACTCAGTTTCCCTGAGTCTTTTCCATGTACACAAGAGGTATGCATGCTATTAAATGTCTGTTTGTTTTTCTCCTGATAATTTTTTTATTACAGGGGCTCTTGGCCTGATGGTGGAAAGTGGGGGGGGGGGGGGGGGTTTACAGAAGATTGTACAAAAGAGATGGGGTTAGAAAGTGCCCCATGGAAAGGTGGAATTTTACGGATGGCAGAGGCCAGGCACTCTGACAGTGGGACAGTTTGCACTGCAACGTGGGTGCAGAACCATACAAAGTATATTTGTGGGACAGCAACTAAACTATGTCCCAAAGACTGTATTTATAAAGGTGGCAGGAGATGTGAATCTAAAATTTAAGGTAAATTGAGGGCAGATTACAGACAACCTTGAGTGCTTTTCCTGAGTTCTTTTGAATCCAGATTTTTCTCTTGAATAATGTGAAGTCTGAAAGTTTTTGAAAACAGGAGAAATTCAGAACTGCCATCCAGAAACATGAACTTGGAGGCAATGTTGGAGAATGGTTCAGGCAGTGGGGGCTAAAAAAAAAAATTAGTACTTTCCTTCCCAACTTCTAAGTTCTTCCAGCTGGGCCAATAATCAAATCAACAGAAGTGAATTAATAGGAGAAAATCAAATTTTCAATATGTGTACAGAGGGGATTCATGTAAGCATAAAAAGTCCAAAGATAGTGAGGCAAAAATGGGCATATGAGACAGTGTGGACAAAGAAGAAAAGTGGGGGGATCAGGTTTTGTATTTCAGAAGTGAGAATGGGCGATTTATAAGTAGTTGAGGAAGAGTAAAACATACATGGTGGGAAAATTCTCAAAAACAATGGGACATGAGATATTTAAGGAACAGGTCCCTGCCTGAAACCCTCTTACCATGTTTAATTCAAATTAGGCTAAGAAGGTGTCCTAAAATTCCTTTCCTGGAGTATATTTTTCTATCTGAATCTCTTGGGCAGGAAAGGAGAGAGGGCCAAAGTTTCTTTCAGTCTTATTTCTTAATAATCAGCTTAAAATTGCTATCCCAAAAAAGGCAGCTTTAGGGTAGCAAAACTTTTATTTTCTTCAAGGCCAAGAGACTGCTTGCCTTAATGCTGGTGCTCAATGTGGGCTTGTTCTTGTCCATCCTGCACACCTCTCCAGGGGCTCTTCCCTGCAGGAAACATTTCTCATGTCTCAGATGGATGACCTGGTGAAGGTTCTCACTGGTTCCCAGGCTAGAAATCAAGAGCAGAGGCAAAGAACAGATTGAGAAGAGAAGAGGTATACTGAAAACAAGATGAGACAGAAAAGGCAGAGGGAGGGAGCTTGCCCTATCAGGGTGGCACACTGGCAGAAGGCACAGCTCCCTAGCCACCTCTGGGGTCTGGCTCATAGGGAGCTGGGTTTCTTCTGCAGGTGCTGGCATTGGCAGTGCTGGCTGGTGCAAGTTTGGAGGAGTACTGTACCTGATGGGAATCCTAATCTTGCCTAAGATGCTCAAGAAGTAACTGGAGCACATTCTCATCTATCCAGGAGGGGGTCAGCCTATTTCAACCTGCCACTTTTTAGTCTGTGACCAAATGTTTGTCCTAACTCAGGACAATCCAATTCTTTCCTGGTGCTTTTCTGCCAGAACTACAAAGAAACCTCCAGCTGAAACTGAAATTATTTGTGATTGAGAGGCCATGCAGTGAGGAGGATTTTTTGGTCTACGAAGTTAACCCAAGTCCTTATAAGTGGTCAGTTCTAAGCTTCAGTAGTGAAGAGAGGGGGTCCAGAGCTGAGTTTGAGAGTTGTATTGCTTGAATGAGAAAATGGGAATAGTTTGGTTTTAGCTATCTGTTTGCTTTTCTTAATTAATGCCTGTCAAATCAAACCTTTAAATGGCTGCTGCACAATAACATCATCTGGGGGTCATTTCGAGTGAGAGCAGAAGGGTGAGAGTGGGAGAAGTAGGGCAGAGGGCAAAGAGAAATTGGAGCACAAGGAAAGGCAGCAACTGGGACTGCATTTTTCAACCTGGAGAGTGAATTGGAGACTGAAGAGAGACTGAATTTGAAAATGAAATAAAACTAAAAAGGTCAGCACAGCATGGAAGAAAGTCAGCATAATGCAAAATGGGAAGCCCATTCATGGAGGAAGCTAGCTCATGAGGAAGAAAGAATGGAAGTTCTCAGAAAATCCTCAGAAGCCTCAGGGATTTTCCATACTTCATGACTAAGAGGGTGGAGACCATTCTTTTCTAGATGAAGGGACAGGAGGATCCCATGAATAGCACTGAAATGTGTCCAGCTTCCATGGGAAGAACACGGGCATCGGGTATCGGGGTGAGAGGGCTGGTCTCCAAAAGGATGAATTGGCATTGGAGAGGCTTAAGTGTCTTTAAACATTTTTTTGTTTTGTTTTGTTTTTTTAAGACTATTTTTTAATTTTTATTTATTTATTTTTAAGAGAGAAGGGAAGGGAGAGAGGTAGAGAGGGAGAGAAACATCAGTGTATGGTTGCCTTTCAACTGCCTCCAGCTACAGGCCTGGCTGGAGACCTGGCTTGCAACCCGGTTGTGTGCCCTGGCTGGGAATTGAACCAGTGACCTTTGGGTTCGTAGGCCGGCACCTTATCCACTGTGCCACCAGCCAGGGCTCTTTAAGTTTTAAAATACCACTATTTATAATTACAAACAAGCCATGAAAAATAAAATGGCATCTGGGTATAAATATTTCATAGGGGCCAGAGGGTAGTTCTGTGACTTTCTTTCAATTAGTCTTGAAACAACCAGGAATATGATGTTTCTGAAAACTCAGGCTGTTCAATGAGTGCAGGAGCCTCGTAGGGCTGGATAACAGCTTCTAGTCCATAGGGCCTATTTAATGACACTTGCCTTATGCCAGGCACAAAGAAATAGATTTACAAATATCATGTTTGCAACCCAGCTACACAACTTTAGGGCAGGGTCTGGTACCACCTCTTTCTCTGGGAACTGAGGCACAGGAATTAAACAACCTTCCAAATTTGCACCTACTGAGGCTTCAATGTTAGGATTAACCCCCTGGTGATCAGAATCCAGAGGCTGTTTCCTTAGCTGCTTCACCTTCCTAGGACAGACTGGTTAATGGCTGAACTGGCAAAACCAGCTTTCCACACACATTCATGTCCTATCTCCTGTGCAAGCCTGAGAATATCCCTCTATAGGTGTAGGACCAGGATCACAGTCCTTATTCTGCAGTTGAAGAAACCAAAGGATCTGCCCGGACCACATAGAGGAAGATCCAGCACCCAAACCCAGACAAAAACATATACCAGGGCCATAGGCAAATGCAATAACATATTTTAGATGTGTTTTGAGGCACCTACTACCCTGATATTCTCAGTTCTCCCACACTTGAGAATGGCTGATATATCTTGAGGCTGTGGAGCAATCACATCCACAGTAAAAATTCTTCCTAACCCACTTCTACTTCAGAGTGGTCCTGTGGCCTGTACCTGAATAGAAATGAGTAGCCTCCATCATAAACTTCTGCCAGCATCACTTCTCTTTTCAAGCTAGGATCCACATTACATTCTGAGTTCTAGGGATAGGACCAGTGTGTTGGGGGCTGATGGATGAAGGCAGCCTATTGAAGTGTGTAAGAGTGATTCAGATGTTCTTGGGGTTTGGCAGTGCCTCAGTGTCTACACATAGGCTCACACTCACACAGAGGCTTTCTGACTAATCCTTCGAATCGTCCTGCCTCCACAGTGTCTGCTGGGGAGTGGAAGGACTTGCCTTTCCAACAATTTCCATCCAGAGTTCTGTATTGATGCTGAGTTATCTGTTGTAATGGCACCAAAATAACAGTCAGTTTTCCACAAAGCCCTCAGCTGGAGAGCCAGTTACTGCCCCTGTCCGACATCAGTAATGTCTCTATCACAGAATGCTAATTTTAGCTGTCGTTATCAACTCCAATTTATATAAATTTAGCAGTGGTATATTTAGCTCCCTGGCATTAATTAGGTCTTCAGACAGAACTGCTAACCAAGAGAACCACCTAAGAACCTCTTGGGGAATATCGCATTGTGGTTTTCATTTGCATTTTCCTGATGTTTAGCAAGGTTGGAGAGAAACTGGAACCCTGTGTACTACAAGTGGGGATGTAAAATGGGGCAGCATTAGGGGCAATACTATGGTGGTTTGTTGAAAAATGATCCATCTACCCCACTTCTGAGTATTAGTATTCAAAATAACTAAAATCAGAGGCCTTGGCTGGTAGCACAGTAGATAAGGCACCAGCCTGTGAACCCAAAGGTCGCTGGTTCAATTCCCCAGCCAGGGCACATAACCGGGTTGAAAGCCAGGTCTCCAGCTAGGTCTGTGGCTGGAGGCAGGTAAAAGGTAACCATACATTGGTATTTCTTTCCCTCTCTGCCTGTCTCCCTTCCTCTTTCTCTGAAAATAATAAATAAGATCTTTTTTTAAAAAATTAAAATCAGGATTTCTCCAAAACTTGTTATAAATGTTGAAAAGGTTGTGGAGAAAAAGGAACCCTCATTCATTGCTGATGGGGATGTAAACTGGTTATAGCCACTATGGAAAGCAGTATGGGGGTTCCTCAAAAAGCTAAGAATAAAGTTACCATATGACCCAGCAAACTCCTCTTCTGGGTATCTACTGAAAATTTTTGAAATCTTTTTTTTTTTTTTTGCAAAGACATATGCACCCCTATACTCATTTTAGCATTATTCATGGTAGCCAAGACATGGAAGCAATTGAAGTGTCCTTAGATAGATGATTGGATAAAGAAGATGTAGTATATAAGTACTGTGGAATATGATTCAGCCTTAAGAAAAAATGAAATACTGCCATTTACAACAAGAATGATGCATGTTGAGAATATTTCTCTAAGCAAAGTTAAGTCAGACAGAAAAAGTCCAGGACCATATGATTTCACTCATACATGGGACATAAAACCAAAAGCAACAAATAAACAACAAGACAAATAAACAAACAAAATCTCATAGATGCAGACAACAGTGTGGTGGTTACCAGGAGGAAGGGGGACAGTGAGAGGATAGTAAAGGTAAAGAGGATCAAATGTCAAAAGATTTTATTTCAGTGGTAAACACACATTGCAATTACAATCAATGTATTATAGAGTTGTAAGCTTGAAACCTATATAATTTTATTGACCAATGTCACCCCCAATGTAATTTTTAAATTAAAAAAAAAAAATCAGGATCTCAAAGTCATCCCTGCTCTCCCATATTCATTGCAACACAATGCACAGAAGTTAAATTCTAGATATAATCTAAATGTCTTTGCAAATGAATAGATTAAAAATAATATCTGCACACACACACACAATGGAACATTATTCAGCCTTAAAAAAAAAGAAGAAGAAGAAAACCCTGCAATGTGTAGCAATATGGATGAACCCAGAGGATATGATGCTAAGTGAAATAAGCCATTAACTGAAGTATGAATACTGCATGATTCCATCGATCTGAGAAACCTATAATAGAATAAATGTTTCAAAAATAAAAGTAAAGATAGATTCATGATTACCAGGTGGTAGGGGAAAGAAAAATAGGGAGTTGCTTAACCAGTGCTTATAAAATGTATTTATGAAAAATGAGTAAGTTCTGGAGATCTGCTGTACACATTGTGGCTATAGATCATACTACTATATTGTACACTTGAAAATCTGACATATGAAATGTTCTTACCACAATAAAATTTAAAGGAGAAATTTAGCTCTGCTGGGGCTAAAGACAAACTGTGTCTCTTTCCCAGTCTTTATATTTGTCTCTCAAAAGGAACCCACATTTCTTACCCAGAGCCTGTTCAAGCATGCAGGCCTTTCACACATAATTTCCATTTCAGCCTTAAATGAGAAAGTAAAAAATTTCCCTGAATCAAAAATAGACCTCATTGAGCAGACATAATTTGTTTATTAAATACCACATACACATAAAGAAACAGACCTAAGGTCCACACTTACCTTGATATTTTAGAGTTTCAAGGAAATTACTACAAATATGGTCACACAGTAAATAAAAAATATATATGTAAACCCAAGGAAGCAAACAACAGGTCAGTATCAGAACTTTTTTCTTTTTAAAAATCCAGAAAAGAATGAAGAGAATTACAAAGTTGTATAGATGGCTCGGACACCCATGAAAACACAAACATATTAGGGAAGAAAAAGCGATAGTCTTAGGAGATTGGAGAATGGGGTTTTGATTGGCCATGTAAGGCTAAAGACATAATGACTATAAATAAATATTGATGAATGTGTTTCTTACATGAGTAAGGGTTAGTAAGTCTGAAACTATATGTATGCTGGGGTTGAGCAAGCTGCAGATAAGGGGAGTCAGGTTTCTCCCTGTCAGAGAAAGAAGTTATAAAAAAATCAAGGAGAACAGGAGATAAAGAAGCCTTTGGTGTTGGATAAAAGTCATGGCTGGTAGTGTGAACTTACCATTATGTAATATATATACAGGTAAATACAGATACAGGAAAATGTATGCACACATGGTGTCCATATACACTGGTTAGGGCACTTAGTTCACATGTGTTTTCTTGCTCTGTATGCTGAGGATTTCCTAGAAGTGATATCTTATGGATAACAAGCACAACTAGCACTCAGATTTTGGTTTCTGTTATAGTTTGTTTGGTCTGCTATAACAGAATAGCATAGACTGGATGGTTTTTAAACAACAAAAATTAATTTCTCACAATTCTTAAAACTGGGAAGTCCAAAATTAAGGTGTCAAAAAAGATTAGGTGTCTGGTGAAGACCCACTTCCTAGTTCATAGGTGGCTTTATTTATTTATTTATTTATTTGCTGTGTCTTCATGTGATGCGGCAGACAGGACAGGGAGCTGCTTGGGGTTTCTTTTATAAGGGTTCCACTCTCACCATCTTAATCACCTCTCAAAGGTCCCATGTTTGACTATCATTGCATCGAGCTTCAGATCTAGCATAAAAATTTGGGGGGACATAAATAGCCTATAGCAGTTTCTAAACATTGTTCTCCAATAAAAGGAACCAAGACTTTCTGCAGAAGTGGCTCATTCTAAGGCTTGGGTAGGGAAAATGAAAGAAGGGCATGGAGACTCTTGTAGTGCCAACGAGCAATGAAGTGTTAAAAAAAAAAGAAAGAAAGAAAAAGATAAGAGCATGTCAAAAGGATACAAAAGTAATTTAAAAGAGATCATGAAGGAGGGGAAGATGGCGACAGAGTAGAGAGTAGTGCTGATGGTGTTCTCGAATACCAAAGCAGCTAGAGGAAAAGATAGGGAGCGTGAGACGTCTTCAGGACCCTAGGAATTGGAACAGGCAGCATCTGGACACAGGGGAGCACAGCCCAGAGGCAGAGGAGACCAGCAGGACAGTAGGTGAGTCATTCCCGACCAACTAGCTAGCGGGCCGAGATCGGCTCTGGGCAGTGGCGGCTCTGCCCAGAGGGGTGCATTTGACTGGGGCCAGTTCCGGGGCTCCGTAGAGACTGCAAGTCTCAACAGTGAAGTGCGGGCAGCGAGGGCAAACACCATAGGGAATGCGGAATTGAACTTTTGCAAAGGAGGGACTGTGTGAGAGACTCACTCCAGCAACAGGGAGAGGAGGCTCCGCATGGGGCTAGAGGAGGAGGAGAAGAGTCCTGCGGGAAGCTGGAGCAGAGGAGCAGGAAGTGCATCAGCAGGGCGGCGGGAGGGCCAAAAACAGTGCTGCTGGGCCACTGGGGAAACAGCAGCTAGAAGCCCCTGCGACGGGGGAAGCCCAGCCCTGCACAACCACACAGGCCCCCAAGCTCCACAGAAACTCCAAATGGCGAGCCAGAGAGCTGGCAAGCAGAGAACTAGTAGCGGGGGCAACTGACCCACCATTGCCCATTGCCAGAGACAAAGACCGCACCGCCCACGCCTGGGAGGGGCTCGTCACAGAGGCCGCTTAAAGGGGTCTGCTGAGAGCTGGTTGGCTTGGAGGAGTGGTGTCCACCCCGGAAGTGCAGGAGAGTGGAGGCGGACACTGGACAGTGTTGACTGACAGGCCCAGCCTCCTCCCAGAACTGCGGGGGCGGGGCCAGTTGTCACAGGGACCAGCGAAATTGATGGCTGCCCTGCAGAAGTGCTGGGTGCTCATCACAGGCAAGAACCTCCTCCAGGAGTGGGAGGAGACACCCTGTGGGCTCCAGAACACCGGCAGCCCTAAAACCCAGCCAGGCTGCAGAAGGCCCAGCCTACCTGGGGGCGGACACTCAGAATCAGCCCTACTGTGACAATCAGAGGCCCTGCCATGCGCCAAGACTGGCTAGAATATAGACTATAGACTGTAAAGTCCTGACCAAGAAAAAGAGGCAGCATCAGGAAAGGGATTGCTGCCAATCTCAAGCACCTGAGTTATACCGAGAGCAATATGAACTATTAATCCCCAACATATCCTTTGCAAAAGATACTTCTCACATATTCTTAATCCCCACCATACCTCAATCGACCTAAATACCCAAGACCCTCCCCCTACTCTCCAATTAAAGTCTACTCACTCTGGGGTTATAACGCATTCCCAGTCCTCAATCTAAGTATTCCTCCCTTCCCCAGCCTTTCTAAACCCTTTCTTTATTCTTTTCTTCCTTCCTATTTTTTTTTTTCTTTTCCTTTTCTTCCTGGTAAAGCCCACAGGTTGTAACTCCACCTGGACAAATCAGAAATCATAAAGGGAGACCACACAGCTAAAACCTTTCTTTATTAATATTGATTTCTCTTTGTCTTGTGATTTTCTCCCCCCACTCCTTTTTTTTTTTTTTTCCCCCTTACTTTCTTTCTTTCTCCTTTCTTTTCTCCCTGATAAAACCCACTGGTCCTGGCTCCAACTGGACCAAACAGAGGCCATAAAGGGTGAACAGACACCTACACCTTTTCTTTATTAATATTGATTTCTCTTTCTCTTGTGACTTTCTCCCTTTCTTTCTTTCCTTCTTTCTTTTTTTTTTTTTTTCTTTTTTTTTTGTTTCTCCTCTGCTAAAAGCCTTTAGGTCCAGGCTCCATCTGGACCAGTCAGGGATTATTAAGGGTGAACAGCCATCTAAACACATTCTTCTTATTATTATTATCGTTTTTATTTCTTTTTTCCTTTTGCATTTTTTATTTGTTTTTGTTTTAGTTTTTGTTTCTGCTAAAAGCCCACAGGCCCAGAATACAACCAGACAGCCCAAATAAAGGACACACCAAGAACAGCAAGTGGAGAAAATCTGGGAGACGGCAACACCGAACTCCACAAATCTCCTATCACAGAAGGGGGCTCAACTAAGGCAAGGAAGCAAAGCAGGTTAACCCAAGGAAAGAACAAAAATAAATAAATAAATAAAGAGCAAGCAAGAACAGACACCCAAAATGGGGAAAAAAAGAATCAGTCCATCACCAAAAGGAAAGGAAGAATCCCCAGAAAGAGCACAAAATGAAACAGAGGCACCTGGAATATCAAATAAGGAATTCCAAAGAATGATGATAGAGAAGCTCAGTGAGCTCAGCCACATCAAAGAAAACTGTAAAAATCTCCGGGAGAACTACAAAGAACTCCAGGGAAATTACAAAGAAGTCCAGGGGAATTACAAAGAACTCCAGGGAAATTACAAAGAACTCCAGGAAAGTTACAAGGAACTTACTGAGAACTACAACAGCATGAAAAAAGACATGGAGACTATCAATAAGTGCCAGGAAGAAATGAAGAATACAATTTCTGAATTAAAGAATAACAGTAGAAGGAATCAACAGTAGGCTAGAGGAAGCAGAGGACCGGATCAGCCAGTTGGAGGATAATGTAGACAAATACTCCAAGACAGTACAAGAGAATCAAAAAAGGCTGAACAAGACTGAAGAGGGGTTAAGAGAGCTGCAGGACAACATGAAACGTAACAACATCCGTATCATAGGGATACCAGAAGGAGAAGAGAAACAAGGAATGGAAAACCTGTTCAAAAAAGTCATGATGGAAAATTTCCCTAACATGATGAGTGAACACATTAATCCAGTTCAGGAAGCACAGAGGGTCTCAGTGAGGATCAACCCAAACAACCAACACCAAGGCACATTATTATTGAAATGGCAAATCTCAAAGACAAAGAGAGAATCCTAAAAGCATCAAGAGAGAAAAGACAAATAACATGCAAAGGGGCTCCAATAAGGCTATCAAATGATTATTCAACAGAAACAATTCAAGCCAGAAGGGAATGGCAAAAAGTATTTCAAGTCATGGTAAACAAAGGCCTGCAACCAAGAATACTCTACCCAGCAAGGCTCTCATTCAAGATAGAAGGAGAAATAAGGAGCTTCTCAGGCAAAAAAAAGACTGAAAGAATACATCTCTACCAAACCAGCATTGCAAGAAATGCTAAAGGGTCTGCTATAAAAATAAGTAAACAAATAAAATGAAGAAACAGAGAAAGCCAAAAAGGAATATAGACACAAAGGGAGAAAAATGGCAATGAATAAGTATCAATCAATAATAACCTTAAGTGTAAACGGATTCAATGCACCAATCAAAAGACATAGGGTAGCCGAATGGATAAGACAACATGACCCACATATATGCTGTCTTCAAGAGACCCACCTCAGAACAAAAGATTGACACAGATTGAAAGCAAAAGGATGGAAAACTATATATCAAGCAAATGGACATGAAAAAAAAGCTGGAGTAGCAATACTGATTTCAGATAAAATAGATTTTACAATGAAGGCCATAAAAAGGGACAAAGATGGACATTTCATAATACTTAAGGAAACAATCCATCAAGAAGAAATAACTCTGATAAACATATATGCACCCAACATTGGAGCTCCAAAATATATAAGGAAAATCTTGGAAGACTTTAAGAAAGACATAGACAACAACACAATAATAGTAGGGGATTTTAATAGCCCACTATCAATAATGGACAGATCTTCCAAACAAAAAATCCCCCGAGATGTTGTGGCATTGAACAACACTCTAGAGGAAATGGACCTAACTGATGTATACAGAGTCTTTCCCCCCAAAGAAGTAAAATGCACATTCTTTTCAAATGCACATGGATCATTCTCCAAGAAAGACCACATGGTATGTCACAACACAAGCCTCCACAAATACAGGAAAATTGAAATCATACAAAGTATCTTCTCAGATCACAATGGCTTGAAACTAGAAACCAAATTCAAGGGAAAAACCCAAAAATTCTCTAACTCATGGAGACAGAATAATAGCATGCTTTTAAGCAATGAAGGGGTCAACAATGAGATCAAAGATGAAATCAAAAAGTTCCTGAAAACAAATGACAATGAACACACAACAGCCCAATACTTATGGGATACAGAAAAGGAAGTTCTCAGGGGGAAATTTATAGCAATACAGGCCTACCTAAAAAGGTCACCAGAAGTTTATAAAAACGACCTAACCACAAAGCTGCAAGAACTAGAGGAGCAACAACAAACAAAGCCCAGAGCAAAGAGAAGGAAGGAAATCATCAAGATCAGAGCAAAACTAAAGAACTCAGAGATTCAAACTACAATTCGAAGAATTGACAGGACCAGGAGCTGGTTCTTTGAAAAAATAAACAAAATTGACAAGCCCTTATCCAGACTCATCAAGAAAAAGAGAGAGAGGACCCAAACAAACAATCAGAACTGAAAGAGGGGAAATCACAAC
>PVIW01011293.1:0-38557 GCA_004026585.1 Noctilio leporinus
CACCCTACTCACCGTCCACGCGCTCGCAGAGCTTGTGCAGGCCCTGCAGCGGGCAGCCCTGGCACGGCTGGGCCGGCGCCTTCGTCCGCTGCGTAGCAGCCACCGTGAACGCCTGCTTCAGCGTCAGCATGATTTCATCCACCTGCGCGAAGAGACGGCCATGCCAAGTGAGCTGACCCGCGCTTCCCCAACTTTGAGGAAAGACCTAGTACTTCAAGAGTTCTCTGGACTAAGTCTGGGTCACAGGTTGGTGGATGATCACCATACCTACTAGGATCACCAGCTGAGAAATACTGCCTAGAAGCTCAAGGTTCTTCAAGGAGATAAGGAAAAAGCTAAAAAAAAAAAAATTACAATACCCAGTGAAAAGGCCACCCCCTTTGATCAAATGTTAAAAATGACAGTTTTAAAACTGCTAAACCAGAGGGTGCAAGAGAGCTGGTTCTTCAAAAGTAATGAAAATGGGAAATGCACCACCAAATAAGTCTCAGGCGTGTGCTAATTAGATATTCAATAGACATGAAAGGATAATTAAAGCCAAATAATGATGTGTCAATGAGACTGTGGTTCTGCTAAGGAAAGAAAAATGAGTGAGGTTGAAATTGCTGGTAGCTCAGGTCACAAGGTAGGAAGTGCTCGTTCTGGCTTACCAGAGCTTCATTTGTGCACTGAAACACGTAACAGACGAAATGGAAGCCTCCGCCTCCTGAGGACTCCCGGCAGATGAACCCGAAGTGGTCCCCATGTCTAATGCCCTGGTGGGGGCAGGGAGAGAGGAGGGAACGTTGAGCTAAATCCAAAGCGGCGTCACTGACCGTAGGGCAAGTGAAAATGTACACAGCCCAATGGGACAGAGCACCGTAAATTACTTTTTCAGCTATTTTAAGTATCTAAAACATCTTTCAAATATGACAATTAACATTGTTCCTCTAAAACGTTACCCTAATTATTCCCACAATAAGAGAAGTCAGATCTGAAAACTGCAGTTTTAAACATTCATTTCAGTATTACAAGGAAGTGGAGAAAAGCTGACACACAAAAACAAGAACTTCTCTCAGGTATTTAAAGAACAGAAAGCTACTTGGAAAAGCAAAAGCAGACCACAGGTTAACACAAAGAAACACAACTATACACATACACACACATACACACGCATGTACACATATAAGCACACACAGACACAAAGGTTAAAAGATTTAAAATGTGTGCTTCTATAAAATAAATGGGTATATACTGAAGTAAAATGATATGAAGAATGAGTCAAAAATTATAATCCCAAAGAAAAGAGAAGCTTTTAAAAATAAGATATTAAGGCCAAGGCTCTATCATAGTTTCTTAAGAGCTCTTTTTAATAAATATTAATAGCTCAACTTGTTTGGAAAGTACCAGCTAAGAGGAACCTTCATACAGATAAGACAGCGCCCATAAATATTTATGTCTCAGCGTCCCCTGAGAGCACCACACACAGAGGCAGGAGGGCTGCTGGCTGGGAGTTACATGATTTTGTCCATTTGCAAAGTGCACTCTATAGGAAATCATAAAGCTATCGCATGAAAAAGCAAACACTTAACACGAACGTTTCAATAGAAATAGCAGGAGAGCAACAGAAAAATTCTGTGGAAAACCTTTCAGATCAAATATCTTCCAATAAACGGGCCACCAACAGGCCACCACTGGTGTAAACCGGCAGCATCCTGACCCATGTGTTCCCCCAGCCCAGTTTAGCTTACGCTGGAGAACAGGGTTTGGAAATTCCTACCCTTTGTAAATGGTTCCCACCTTGATCTACTCAGGAACATTCTTTATTTTCACATTTTGGGGGGGAAATTCTGTTCTGAATCCTTAAGCAGATGAAGTTATAAGTCAGCAATGAGATTTTCAACATCTTAATTTATGAGAAGTCAGAGTTTAAAAAATAGTGAGAAATAACATTAAGTGACCTGCATATTTGCTAGGAAGATCCTGAGTAAAACTGGCATAGCTCATTTATAACTGATAGGTTCTCTGAAATCTATAAAACACCCCGGGAGGTTGTCAAGAACTCAAACTCAAGTAGACAGTATTCTGAGTAAAACATCCTCAAAAATAATCACTATTTTAAGGAAGAAGAAATAATGATTGGTACCCCAAAAAGTTATGAATTTTTGTAAAAGAGAAATATCTATTTAAAAAAATATATTTACGTGTATATAAAATATCCACACAGGCGTACATGTATACAGCTGGAAATCATCACAGGGGAACACTACCACCAATAATTTAAAATAAATAAATAAAAAGTAGACCTATCTTCTCCAGGTTATTTCTAAAAACAGTATTTCAATTATATTTACATTTTGCCTTAATACATCAAAGCAGAGAGAAATGCAAGAACACAAATCAAGTACTTACAATGCATACATCTTATGACCTTGAGCACTGCTGCTGAAGAACAGATATCGAAATAATTCATTAAAAATTCAACTGCAATTCAGCCAATAACCCATTTGCATTTACCTGAGAGCAAAAGGAAATCTCCTTAAAGTTTTTCTCCAATGCTATTTTTTTGGTGTCAGGACTGATGAGGTAAACTTCAGACTGGCCAATCTTAAAAGACAAACAGAAAAAGCAACCAGCTTCTCATGAAAGTTGAATTCAAATTGATCACACACACTTTCTCATCTCATGACCTATGAAAGTAAAGATAAAAGGGGCAAGTCCTATAAAACTCTGACTATCTCACTGTAGAAACATCACTTCGGAGGTTGAGATTTACCCTACGGATTCCCGGCAGCACCGGACCACTGTGTGCCTTCCCCTAACCGGGGCTGCAGGCGGCTCTGAGATGGAAAGACCGAGAGTTAGCAAGGAGGCCTCAGCTCCCACAATCCCCTCCTCTGTGAGGAATCTTCCAGACAGAGGCTCTCTTTTAAAACATCCCATTTTTCTAAGATTTTCTTACTGAAAATTCTTTTAAAATATTGTTAAAATAACCCGTTTGTGGAGTACATACTGGGTGTTAGGCACTCTTGTGTTACTTACCTGACTTTTTCAAATTAGAGTATTAGCATAAATCAACCTTGTCTTACTGCTATGGATTAGCAGAACAGACTTCATTGCAGGACTGAGTTGCAATGGTCACCCAAGAGCCCAGAGCAGCCTGGGACCCAGGATCCCCAACTACCAGGGACAGCCTCCCTGTCCATTCCATTTCTGCCATTTGATCCATTATCGGTTTACCAAACTTGCAGGAAAAAAAAGTGGGTAGGCAGTTAGCTAAACTAATGATTTCACTTTGGGTATAAATGTCAAAAATCATGTCATCTCCAATTCCAATTATCCTTATTAACAAAGGATAAATGCTTTACAAATTAATAAAAACAATAAGGAGGGAGTACTTTTCCAAAAAAGATTTTGCTGAAATAGATTACTTGAAATTAATATACAGTGTTCAAAATCCCTTTTGGGGCCTCTTTTACCCATTTTTTCTACATTCCTTCCATACCAAACAGGTATCTTTACAACAACGGTGCAGGGAGATAAACATTATACAAGGAAATAGATTCTCTTTATCTTTCCCCTTGATGATTTTAAAGGCTTAAGACAAAAGCTGGGCTTTTATCCTGAGAAAAGAATTATTCAGTATAAAAATATATGGATTCTCACAGAAATCCCAAAGCAATTTACTAAGCATCTTCGCTCAGTAGAGCAGATTTTCTTCTGAAGATGAATCTCAGACTAGGAAGGAGGACAAGGCTGGGTGATCTTTTACCGTGAAGAGCATAGTTCGATTCCCCTCCATATCTGTAGGTTGCACAAAATTGTGTCCACTGATGAGGTGGTTCTCGATGTCGCCTTCCTCAAAAGAGCTGAAGAAACTGTGACTTCGAAGGCTCCCATCTTGAAATTCCTTCTTATAGGCCCAAGAGCGCAGGCCCGGCTGGGAGAAGGCTTTGCGCATGGGCCAGCGGCCCTGCTCCGCGTTCCCGGCCGGCTGCAGCACCGACCGGACCCTGTCAGTGAAGGACACCCCCGCGGCGGGGCTGGCGGTGTCCGAATTCTGGGAGGCCGAGTCACATTCGGCCTTCCTGCTGCCGCTGACATGATTGAACTTCTCGATGCACTCGTCGATCAGGGCTGGGGGGGCCTTCTTGTGCGCCACTGTCACCCGGCCACAGAAGAGCACCTCGAACTTCTTGGCGAACGTGTCATCGAACTCCGAGGGGCAATGGAGCTCCTCCTGGCGGGCAATCTTCCCGGCCTGGCGGATGGAGCTGATGATCTCAGGCACCTGCGGAGAGAGGAAGGCGTGTTACCGCGGAGCACGAAGTAGCCGGTAACCCCGCACACAGTGAGCCCAAACCATGCCCACCCCCTGGCTCCACCGCAAGCCTGCGCCATCCAAAGGGACAAGCACGGGAGGGCTCTGCAGGGCATCTGTGCACTCCTCTTCTGCCATTGGTCTTCTGTCAGTGCACCGAACTTATAGAAAAATAACTTTGCCCTCCCATGGGCAGACAATATACAACTTTCATAGAGAAGAGAGGAAAGAACCACATTATCAAGCCCACCCAAAGGGCTACACTAGAGGATTCGCATGCCCACAACGCACGCCTACCCACACCTGACCAACATGGGAGCCTTGGATCCAAACCCAGGCTGGTCCCACTGCGGAGCCAAAGGTCCTCTCTGGAGACAGCCCCACCTCCCAGTGAGCTCTGCCTCCGACGGGGCTCACCAGAACACCAGGCAGTTACCCCAGATGCCACGGCAAGGTCCCTTGGAAAGTCTTCCACAGCACATGGTTGGGATGAGGACAACAGGACAAGGCTGAAATAATCTTATAAAACATTTCTTCAAATCACAACAGCAGTCTCTTCTCCCATGCCAGGGCCGACATTTCCTAATAGCTGAACAGTATTAACTGCAGGGCTTGGAGGTTTTACTCGAGGAGCAAGCAACCACACTGGGGGTCCTCCCCACACAAACTCCAAAGCCCGTGGGTTCGATGTAACGTCACCATGCAGAGAAGGAACAAAATGATCTCATGTGCTATCGTCGGCCCAACTGCTACACCCTTGGCCCGGGCCAGGATGCTTCCGCGCAGGAGCACACAGAAAGATGACCTGTTGCCCCTGCGATCACCTGGATGGCGCACATGCAGCCGCGACACTAACCCACACCGGCACGGATTCAACCTGTGTCAGGAAGTGCCGAGTTATTGTCAGGAACTAACGCCCAAAGCTATTTTTCCTTTTTCCTACGTAAGAAAATTCAGTATAAAGCCCAATACCCATAGGCCCAATGCCTTTTTAACAACATTATAGGGAAGGAAAAAAACCCTTTTTCAACTCTGGTCAAAGATGGATATCCACAGTACAGGGAGGTGGTTTTAATAGACTTTAAAAGTATACTTATCTTCTGGCTTCATGGCATAATCCACAGAGACCCAATGACTCAAAACAATTTTCTCCCTATGATTTTATATAAGCACATCCCTGCCATAAAAGGTTATGATACATCCTTTCAAGGTATTTTATCATAACAGGGTCCAAATACCTTTAGGAATGTGTGGTATTTAAAAATTGATTACTGAAGCATAAAACCTAAATGATACTAAATAAGATGAAATATCAATAGCTATCAAGCTTCTACCTGAACTATTTGCCAATGATGACTTAGCTCATTTCTCTACTGCCAAATTAACTGTTCACCACATGGAGGCCTAAAAGCTGTTCATCGCTATCAAAAAAGATGCGAAAAAGAGAAGAAGTAGGAAATCTGGGATTCATTCACACCTTTGCCAACAAGTCGCCCCAGGACGTTGGCAGCAAGTCTCCGTTTCTCTTTTTGAAAAAAATAAATTGTAACTGAAAAGATTTTTCAGTTAAAAGTGGTTTCTGGGAGGTAAAGAATAATGCTGTTTTTCAAGAAAAGTAACCAATTTATGCAAGTAAGGAACCTTGCTGCTTTTCTGAGCAAGTATGTGAAATTATTTTATCAGGAGTCACGTGAGTCTTCCCAATTATTAACCCCCGTCTCTGAACAGAAAATTCAAAGCTTACTCAGTCTTTTGAGGTTAAAATAATTGACATTTCTGTATGCTGGGCCACCCACTGCATCTGAAGTGAGTAATGGTGTCTTTCATTCATAAATCAATGGTGAGGGAAAAGGTGTAAAGTCGTATGCTTCTATGGTGGCTCAGTAATAAATGGCACAGACGCAGTAAGACACAAAGCAGAGAATGTAATTGTTTCCTTGTGTCACGGTCAGAGGCTATAAAGAGCACACTTTGGTCAGGGTTGAGCTGTGGCAGCTTTTCCAACCACCAATTGCTTCCATACTTTAATCAGAACCTGAAAATGATATCCTGAAGTAAAGATCAGTGCCTGCTTCTCGTTGCTCTGGTGAGTTATGTGTGATGTGGGTATAAAGGAAATCATTGGGGTTAAAATAATCAATGGGATCCTGACCAAAAGAATATGATGATTTCAGAGTATTTGAAGGCATACTGCAACATATAGTTTCAACAATAAATCATAAACAGTTAAAAATCTGATGTTTAAAGATGACTTTTAAACCATTTAAGCATACTAGGAGACTTTTTAAATAAAAAATATGGGCTCCAAATGACTCTTTAGCTCCCTTTACCAGAACAGACCTGGGCACTGCCTTTTGAAAAATGAGGGCATAATGGCCACTTGTTAGGAAAATCTGAATTACCCATTCTTTATAACTCTACCCTGGACTCTCTTACACTGTTGCTTGTTACATGAGAGAACTGGGTCATTTACTTCATTTATTTCCAAATATTTTTCCAGGTACAACTCGATGCC
This sequence comes from Noctilio leporinus, assembly GCA_004026585.1. Classification (NCBI taxonomy): domain Eukaryota; kingdom Metazoa; phylum Chordata; class Mammalia; order Chiroptera; family Noctilionidae; genus Noctilio; species Noctilio leporinus. Next base: position 6,816 of record PVIW01011293.1, read on the forward strand.
AGGAAGCAGGGATTCAGAAATGTGAGATGAATGCATCGCAGCCCTGCTTGGGAAGGGAATGGAGCACGGATAATTGGTGTGGGGTCTGCTAGCAGCTGAGCTACGAGCCAGCACAGATCAAGAGAAAGGATGAATGAAAGACTCTGGAAGACAGAATCCAAACCACTTGGTGACCACCTGGAAGGAGAAAGGGAGGATACTGAGGACTGCACAGAACTTGCAGAGCTCTAGCTTAGACTTCCTGGCAGAGGGTTGTGCTATTTATTGGCCCAAGTCAGGAATACAGAGGAGAAGCAAATTGGGAGATGCTACAGTGGGTTCTGCTTTTGTACATGTTGAGTAAGCCCAGGATGACCTGAAAGTAAAGGTATCGAGTAGGCAGATGGACAAATCGGTGTGGCACCTTAAGAAAGGAGATCTGGATTTGGATGTCAACACCTTGGAAGGGAAAAAAGGGAAAGTAAAAAAGAAGGAAGCAAAGATGGGACCTTAGGATATACCAACATTTCGGCAGAGAAGTAGGGAGGCAAGGATGATGTCAGGAAGCAAGGGCGGCCAGCCCTTCGGCTTCCAGAAAGGGAGAGGAGGCGATGGAGAATAAACCAAGGGCTGAGACAGATCTGTGGGGGCTGGCAGCTGTACAGATACATAAAAATAAAGGGGGGATGCCAACACTAACCCTCCCAAAGAAGCAAACTTGACTGATAAAATGTCTCAAGGTCAACTTTAGTCTCTACAGGAACATACACTTCAAGTTTCAATATTTACAAACACACAGACCCTTTTAGGGCAAATACGCTGAGGCCAATGGAATTTATTCCCAAGTGATATGATCTGGGTACTTTTGACAAAAATCTTTTTTTAGTTTGCCCACAGCAATAATATCTACGTCACTGCTGACTGCAGATAAGCAGATAAAGTAAATCAAAATTAACCAAAGCCAAACCAAGAAGCCGAAAAACATTTTACTGGAATAAATTCAATAGGGTTTAAGGTTTAGTTTTACTTCCTTTTACATTAGGAATCACAACAAAAAGGAATCATCAATATTAAAGAGGCCCTGTTTAGACATGAAATGTTGCTGAACTGCTCTTCTGTTGGCCTCTTTTGAGTTTATACTAAAGCTCGATTTTGAAGTCAATCTGCACTTATTTCCCAACGAAAGCAAGTGTCTTTTGAATTCATGTACTAACAGATGCACAGTATAAGCATGAAGTGTCTGCAGCAAGCTTAAATGAACGCTGTTTTTTATGAAGTAGCTGAAAAATGAAACCCTAAGAGACAGAAAAGTTCACACCTGTAAATAAAGCCCCTATTTAAACATTTGGGTCAACTTTCTTTTTAAGGATTTAGGGGTTTTAAATGGTTATAAACACAACACAAAGTGTAATTTTATTCATAAGAACTTAGGAAACAGCTCTGAAACAAAGTTTATAATGAAAAGTCAGTTTACTTTACACTGTTGTTTATCTGCCAATTAGTAACAAATAAGTATTAAATGAATCTAAAAAAGCCTGTACATGTTTAAAATTCCAGCAATTTTTCCTATTATTTACATTCAAACACTCCAGAACTGCGAAAATATGACAGGTCGCACTGTTCTTGGTTCCCTGGATGAAATGTTTGCTCACTGCCAGGGGTTAAAAACAAGCACTTCAAACAGAAAATAATGATTCAGCATAACTATTTCCAGAAGGAACAGCGTAGTTTTTGTTGGTAGTAAGTGGGGGTTTTCATCTGTTGGTGGTAAGGTGAACAGGGAAAGAACAACGGAGTTAAATCAAGTATCTCCTATTATCTTACACTACCTTATTTAAAGAGAATGGAACACCTGCCTGACAGCATCTATACAGGATGCGTGTGAGCGTTTATATCCACAAGTTCCGCCTGCACAGATCAGATTCAACACGAAGATGTGAATGCACCTCATACAACGAGTGAGACGTGACTCCTCCTGACCTATGAGGCTTGTGTGCAGGAGGTGAGAGACATGTCTCTAAATATGTGACTTTCAATATGTGACAGATGCTACAACACAAACGTGAGCAAGTGTGCTGGGGACAGCTAGTCCGGAGCAGACAGGCCTCAACTCCTGCTTTGTGCTTACAATTAGCCACAAGGTCAGATGAATGGGTTACATCTTCCCAAAAGTGAGCTGAGAGGTGCCCATCGGCTCTCTGAGGAAGCATCTGGCACACAGGAAATGCTAGCCCCTAACATGGGGCTGCACAGCCTCACCCATTAATATCTTCCATCATGTTAAAACAGTAGTCTTCAGCTTCCCTAGCTCTGAAACAGCAAACTGGGTAACTTTCAAACCATGTGGAAAGTGTCTATGCAAACACAAGCTCGGTGTCATACTCCAAAATAATCGTTTGAAAGGTTCACCACAACCTTTTGATTAAACCAACACATTTCTACAAACCTGTAAAACCAAGAGACTAAAATGCAACCTAAGAAGTGATTTAAAGCTGCAAGTGGGAACAAGAGAGAGAGGCGGAGGGTAAGAAAGGAAATGCAAGAGTAGCAGAACATATCACTGAAAGATTATAAAATTACTTTATAAGTTTTCTAAAACAAGTCTTAAAAGTCCAAACATTTTGATTGGTTGGTATAAATATTGACAGAAATCATGGAATAAATCATTGAATGTTCAACCTGGGAACATCAGTCCTCAAAGTCCAATCCTCTTCATTGAGTGTAGTTATTCACAACTCAGGTGTGGGTGCACACCAGAATTGTCAATATTAAAGAAAATGAATGCCTGGCCCCACCGCATGCCGATGGAGCCACGGTGTGGTTTGGTGGTGGGGTCTGGAACCTGCACTTTTCAGAAGTCCCCACAGTTATAACAGGCAGAATCCGGGCTTATCCTCTCTCCCTTCTGCCATGCCTGAGGTAAGGAACGCCACCCTCACCCTGTCCCCAACCTCACCACACCCCGAGAGGATTGGTCACAAGTCTTGAGCAGCACAGATGCCGCTCACCTGCACAGACCACACTCACAGCTGAGATGAATGAAGACAAAAACAAGGAATCACCACCTGGATGCCTGATGAGCTGTTTATAGCATTTAAGGGCACACTTCATTGGCAAATAAATTCACTGCGTTTCAGAGGTCCCAGCCAATAAAATAAGAGTGAATGTCTTATTTAAAAAACAAAAAAAAACAAAAAAAAACTACTCTCTATTTTTGGTCAAAGATAACTTCAAAATAATCTCTCAAAGATTAAGAAACACAAATACAATGAACTAACAGTTATTAATAGCAATCACCTAACATTAACTATGTTTCTCTTATAAACTCCTTGAAAAGGGAAACCGGGGTCCCTTTTCTATTGGGTTGGCGGAAAAGTCTGTTACATTTTTTCCGCATGATGGTTCTAGTAGTGCTTAGTTGTCTTTAACTTCATATGAAACAAAATTGTTAGATTAGATTGTGACAACTGTCATATCAGAGTGCAGTTTTTTGAAAACATCAAAATCGGTGAATTTTTGTATAGCCATTTGAATATTGAAGATGGAAGAAGATGTGCAACATTTTGGTATATTATGCTTTATTATTTCGAGAGGTGAAACTGCAACTGAAACACACACCACAGATTTCTGCAGTGTATGGAGAAGATGCTGTGACTGATCAAACATGTCAAAACTGATTTGCAAAGTTCCTTGGTACTATTAACATTTTGGCAAAATAATTCTTCACTGTGAGACTGTCTCATGCATTGAAAGATGTTTAGCTGCACCCCTGGCCTCTACCCTCTGGAAGCCAATACGGGAGATAGCTGACATACACAAAACCAAATCAGTAGTTACTGGTGAAGATGAAAAATGTGTCTTTCATTTTATGGAAAAAACGAAATGAATTCTTTGGTCAACCCAATAAAACCCTAGTGCAGGTGCCAGCGATCCCAGTCCAGGGCATCCACAGCAAAGATCAGTTCTGCCTGGCTCACCAACAGCTGCGCACAAGGAAGCCACAGCATTTCTAAAAGTCAAAAAGCAGAAATGACCCACCGTCTATCAACAGAACTGAAAAGTGTGTGACATATTCACACAATCAAAAACATGTAAAATAAGAATAAGCTATTCTACATGTAATAACATGGGTAAATGCTCAAACATCATGATGAATAAAAATGCATATAAGAATCACAAGGAATAATTCCATTTTTGCAAAAGTCTGAAAGCAGAAAAACTAAACTATAATGGTAGGAGGCAACATAGTGATTATTTCTGGAGGATGACTGAGGAGGAGGGGCTCTGGGTGCTGGGAAGGCAAGATTATTCAAACTGTGAAGTCACTTAGCACATGACATGTGTAATTTTATGTTATACTGCAATAAAAATTCTGCAGCCCTGGCTGGTGGCACAGTGGATAAGGCGCTGGCCTGTGAACCCAAAGGTCGCTGGTTCGATTCCCAGCAAGAGCACATAACCAGGTTGCAAGCTAGGTCTCCAGCCAGGTCCATGGCTGGAGGCAGGTGAAAGGCAACCATACATTGATGTCTCTCTCCCTCCATCTCTGTCTCACTCCCTTCCCCTCTCTCTAAAAATAATAAAATAAAATCTTTTAAAAAAATTCTGCAAAAAATACAGTCTTTTCCCAGGCACTATCTACTCTGAGTGAGCCGTGCCGGACAAACTAACCCCCGGTTATCCTGCTGACAAGCAGGGGAGCAGGAAGCACCTGCTGATGCTAAGACACAGCCTCTCTCCACCACACCCAGACTTCACGCTCAGTTCAAAGAGGCTTCCCAGTCCCTGTGGTGACCGTGTGGGGTTTGCTTTGGTTTGGGACTTTTTTTTTTTTTTTTATCTTTTAGTTTGCTCTTCTAAAAACTCCATCCCCCTTTTCTCTAAGAACAACCAGTATTCCGCCCTGCTCCCATTCCAATGGTTGGATGGGATCTTGGACGCAGTCCCCAGCCTAGTCTAGGTCCCCACCCCACCACACAGTCAGTTCAGGGTTGCGCATAGAACACAAGGGGACCAAGGACTGCTAGGCCTGGGCGTCTAATGGGACTAGTAGGAAAAAAGAAACTTGCTATTGCTTAAGCCCAGGCAGCTCAAGCAGGGCAATCCTGCTCCCCCAGCGGATATTTGGCAATGCCTGGAGACATGAAGCATTTGTTGCAACTGAAGGGTGAGAAATGCCACTAGGCTAGCGATCCCACATCCCAGAATGCACAGGAGAATCTGGATGGCAGAATGATCGGACCCAAAATGTCAGCAGCACACAGGCTGAGAAACCTGGCTTTCAGATTTAGAGTTTTGAGGATATCAGCCTGGAATTGCAGGTGTCGTTGTGCGCGAATGCATGCCAGACAGGTCCGGAGGAGGTAAAGCGAAGACGGGGAGGGAGGGAAGGCATGGATGAAAGAGGGTGAGAACGGTAGTTCTAATACGGTTGAGGACCTGGATCTAGCTGCACCTGAAGCCAGAACACAGGGACTTTTGGTCAATAAATCTTTTTTATTTATGCCATTTTACACTGCGGGTCTGTCACTTGAAAATAAGAGTCCTGTTAACACACCTGCTGTGTATAAAACTTCATGCCAAATTCTACTGGGAATACAAAGAGAAGTCGGTCTTCTCCTTCAGGGAACCCACAGGGAATAAACAAATACTCAAATGACTAGACAAAGTAGAAGCAAAGTGCTTCAGGAGGAGAAGTGTTCAGGACTTTAAGAAGACAGAAATACAAAGTCAGTATGGCACACCTTTCAAATAAATTATTATGAGCAAACAGAGACTTATAGATTTAATAAACTCTGCTTTTCTTAGAATAAAACCAGCCAACAAAGACCCCAGGGAATCCGAATGGGTTAAATTTTTCCCCACTATAAAAGGGAATATACCAAGTTTTAAATCATATCAAAAAACGTTCAGAAGGGGCCAAAGTGGAATTCGCATCTGAACGACTTGTTTACACATTATTCCCAGGCCCCCTGTGCTCCCTATGTAGAATGAGAAAAGACTGTCCTCACATGTGACACGAAAGGACTAAGCAATTGGACTAAAACACCGTTATTTCAAAGTGTCTACATGGTGCCTTGCACATAGGTCTACATGGGCCGCTCAAAGGCGATTCTGATTCTCTGGGAAGAGGAGAAAGGTAATTTCCTCCCCCTTGCACCAGGGCGCACACGGGAAGTCAACTGGTGCCAGCCCTCGGTGACAGGCTGCCCAAGGGGCGACCTCCCTCACTGCACTTCCCTCCCTGGCTTACCTGTGAGCAGAGTCTAGCTCAACAGAAAACACAGCCACGGAGTTCTCTGGGTTTCCGCCAGACCTCCAAGCGCAGGCCTTTTTCTCGGTGAAAAGGTAAGGCTTTGCTTCCTCGGAAAGGAACTGAATGGAAGGGAGAGCCCTGTGCCAAGTGCAGGGCTCGGAGCCTCCAGGACAGCACACAGCGTTGTCCCCAGAGGCTGTGCTGTGCTTCAGAATCCAGGAAACCCAGCCTGAGGCTGGGAGCCTCACCACAGCAGGCCAGACCCGAACTCGGGAGGGGGCCTCCTCACTGCCAACACCACAGGTCCCAACTTTAATTCCCAGTTTAATGTGCGACTACCCAGGACTCATGGGTCACCAGCACCTTAGCTTCACTCTGTACTTAAAACATACTGGATGGGATGTGTTTATCAGAACTGAGGCAGCCACCGGAAAGCAGAGGCTTTGCTCTTGCATTCTTTCCCTCTCCGTGCCTTTGTTTTAAGAGGAAAATACAGCACCCGATGTTGCCCTCTAGGACATCTCCCCCATAAGTACACTCTGCTCCCCGACTCCCTGGGGCCTGGGCCCCCAAGTCATTTCCAGCTGAGGTGCCTCTAGGCCGAAGGGGCTGACACCTCTGGGCTGAATGGAAAGGTGAGTTGTTTCGCGAGCAATGCCTTTGGTGGGCTGGTTGCTACTGAGCAGAAGGGACAGAAAGGGGGCTGCCTTGGGCCCTGCCTCTGACTCCCTTCCAGGAGACCCAAAAGCAGCTGATGGGTGGGCTACAGCATCCTGCCTTGGCATGAGGGCCAACCTCAAGAACCAAGGAAAAACAAGCACTGACTGACCACTTCTCAATCATGCAGCTGCCTTTTAAAACAAGGCAGCAGAACGTATTCATCAGTTACCTTTATTCCCAATAAGCTTAACATACAACCATGTATTGTATAAGAAAAGAAAAGCAGGGTTGGGGGGGTGAAGTAGAGAGCAACAGGGAAATATTGGGACAATTGTGAAAGAAAAACAGTAAGATAGAAAAATAAAACCTGTAAGTCACCCCTAATCCCAGCCCACAGCTATTCACAGTTAACGGTTTTAGTTTTCTTTGTGTATACTAAATGGTCATTTCCTTAAAAACATAAAAAATAAAAAGGGAGGGGCAGTGACCTGAACCTTACTTTCATCATCATGCGTGTACGGCACTGACATGTCGACCCGTATAGGACCACCTCGTTCCTTTCTGAGAACCACAGCATCAATTTCATTCACTGCAGACTTTATACACAATGGGAACATCCTTAAAAAAAAATTTTTTTTAACCTAGTCAGGATCCAATTCCAACCTACTTTATGCTAGTTGTCACAAACTCTGCTCAATAGTAAGTCGTTTTGACAAATGAGTGGTAAATGTCCCAACCTTGGCATGAACTGCCTGGATCCCCAGTTAGTTTTAGAGTCTGTAAGATATATTCGTGTGCACGTTGTGGGAAGGGAGGTAAGCGGGAGAAATTATGAAAGTGAACCCAGAATTGCTTATTTGACCAGACAAAACATTCCACTAGAAGGGACCTCTGGGAGCAGAACCTGAAACAGAACAACCTTTAAAAAGACGGAGAAACTCTTGCTGCTGCTGGTCACAACTCTAAGGAGGAAGTCAGCCCCAAATCCTGCCCCAGCTGAAGCCATGGATCTTTCCGTTAGGTGACAGATCCCACAGGGACAGTGCCTGGCACATAGCCAAGACCTCAATAAATCCGTTCAATATAGGAATGGTTGCAACTGAAAGCAGGACTTCAGTGAATCCCAGGGTTTTCAGCGATGAGAAGGAAACATCTCAGGAGAATCACAATGAATCTGTAATATCCCCAATGCAATGCCTGCACATGGTATGCATGCAACAAACACATGCAAAATGTTGGAAAATGATGACAAATGCACAACTATCAACTGGATCTAAAAAATAAAAAGAACCAAACAAACAAACAAAAAAACCTGAGCAAGCATCTAAAACAGGAACAGAATCATAGATATGAGATTATATGGAGAGTTATCAGTGGGGAGGGGCAAGGGAGGTAACAGGTAGGGGAGGTGCAGGGGTTAAGAAACATAATTGTCAGGTACAAAATAGACTTTAAGAACAGTGTAAGAAATGGAGAAGCCCAAGAATTTACATGCATGACCCATGGACATGAACTAGGGGAGAGCCAGGATTGTTAGAGGGAAGGGGGATAGCGGGTGGAAGAGGGCAAAGAGAGAAAAATTGGGACAATTGCAATAGCATAATCAATAAAATATACTTTAAAAAATAAATATATGAAAAGCTATTTCAATGTGTCAGTGAAATAGCGTGTATTTCCAAGTGCCCCCAAATGCTTCACTATATAACATACTAAAGCGTTTAAACTACGAAAAACAATCTGAAAAATAAACTTTAATATCTATGGAAACTAAAAACTTTAGATGAGTCTAAAAGCAATATTTAAAAAACTGTCCTTATATATGCACAGGTACTTAAGACAAAAATCTGTAGCTTAAACCAAACCTGTGATAATAGTAAGAACTGATCTATTTTATGAACAGTTCAAACTTGAGTTTAGACAAACCATTAGCCTCATTAATCAGATAAATACTCCTATTACTTCCTAGAAAATGCAGTGAAATTAATGTGATTCAAAATACTACATTTGTGGGCACGTTGAATCATGTTGACAGTAACAATTTTTTTTAAAGATTTTATTTATTATTTCCAGAGAAACAGGAAGTGAGAGAGGCAGAGGGAGAGAGACATCCATGTAAGGTTGCCTTTCACCTGCCTCCAGCTACAGAGCTGGCTGGACACCTGGCTTGCAACCTGGTTACATGCCCTAGCTGGGAATTGAACCAGCAATCCTTTGGTTCAAAGGCCGGTGCCTTATCCACTCTGCTACCAGTCAGGGCAAATTTTTTAAACACAAAATCATTTCTAGCACAGGGCTACCCCCCACATATACTATGGTACTTCTGTTCAAATTATTTATCAAAAGCCAAATCTCTGTCCACCTCCACCTCGCAGACACAAACCCAGGGTAGCAGATTTCGGAAAGCCAAGTATGCACTGGACCTCAGCCTCTGCTTTTGCTGTCGGCTGGGTGCCACATGCAACCTGCACAAACTTGGTACAGGGCAGCCAAGTCACAGCCCTGCCACCAGCATCCGTGAGGTCCGTGATCGTTTCCAAGTGAATGTTAAAAATCCAAAGTTACTAAAGGATGATTGCCAGAGTGAGTTCTGGTGTGTCTTACAAATGCAGTTGCCCCTTTTCTGCTTTGAATCAGCAGTTACAAGTCATGAGAGCGGAGAGCAGACTGCATGCACTGACTGACGCACACCATTTTATACAGAGCACTTGAGCATCCACGGATTTTGTTATATGTAAGGGGTGGGTCCTGGAACCAATCCCCAGTGGATCCCGAGGGACAACTTAAGCTTTGGGGGAGTCAAAAATTACATGCAGATTTTCAACTACTCCAGGGGTCAGTGTCTCTAAACCTGCACTGTTCAAGGGAAAATCGTATGTACATCATTTACAGCTTTTAAGTATACCGCACCACCTTTTACAGCATTAACCACATTCCTAAACAAAATCTGTCATGTGTGTTCAAGAATCCTGAACTTCATTCAGATCAGTAGAAGCAGGCCTTTGTCTCTTATCATTCTTAGTGTTTTTCTGACCAAGTAACCAATCATTTTCTTTAATCTTGATCAATAAGCAAATCAGAACTGTGGCCAGTACAGGATATTAGTTAGAACTTGTTTAATCTATTTTCTGCTTAACATATTTTATACTTTAAGTAATACCAAGTATAACAATATTTATTTGCTGCTCCTTGGAAGTTATAAACATTAAATAACTTCGATAAGTGTTTATAAAACTCAAGCTGTATCCTAACACATGATACCCCCAAAGCAGAATTAAGTGGCAAATACTTTTTCCCTGATTTTAGAGATGAAGGGAATCAACCACAGCACTACACGACATAAAAGTGAAACAGCCTACAACTGCACACAGAATGAAGTTGTCCAAATCTGACTGCATAGCCAATGCCTAGCCCTCAGCTAACATTTCTTCCTCCCTGACCTGCCTGTGTTCCCAGGGTATAGGAAACAATATCTGATGTTATCCAAGCACCTTCCAGCCATGTTCTCCAAGGCCATTTACTTTATATTACATTGAAGAAAATGAACTACAGCATCCTCTTTATTTTTTAATTATAGTTTACATTCAGTATCATTTCTTAAAAGTTACTGATTTGAAAGAGAGAAGGAGAGGAAGGGAGGGAGAGAGAGAATCATGGGTTTGTTGTTTCACCCATTTACACATTTATTGATTGCTTCCTGTATGCGCCCTGACCTGGGATCGAACCCGCAACCTTGGTGTATTGGGACAATGTATAACCAACTGAACTACCCAGCCAGGGCCCATTCAGTATTATTGTGTATTAGTTTCAGGTATAAGGCAAAGTAGTTAGATAATGATACACTTTATAAAGTGATTCCCTCCTGATATTTCAAGTACCCACCTGGTACCATACATAATGGTTACAATATTATTGACTGAACGAACTACAGTACTCTTCTTATCATTACCATTAAAAATATTAGCTAACAGAATGAAAAAAAAAACAACCAAAAAAATACCAGCATCAGGAACATGGTGACAGAATAAAGAATTATATGTAAGTTAAAAAAAGAAAAGAAAAGAAAAGCCGCAGCCGGGTAAGTACCCGTGGGATAGACACAGCTCGCTGAAGGTTCATGTGAAAAAGATTTGGGGATTTCGTTGACTGTAAGTCCAGGATAAGCCAGCAAAATGACCTGGATACTAGAAGAAAGCAAAGGAATGAAAAGCCCACACATTAGACATGACCTTACAGTCCGTCCTGCAAATCAAGCCATGTAGGAAGCTTCAGTTTTGGCTATAGGAGACTTTAAGGGCAGCAGCAGGGAGAGCCCCAAGGTGCCTGCAATCCCGTGAATGGAGACTGGGGGAGGGAGCTCCAGGCTTTCGCTTGGGAAGGGAAGACAGGACACATGTCACTGCCTCTGCAAATCTGTCACAAGGAAGAGGCAGTAGCACGTTTCCTCATAAATGGGAAGAAAAAGGAGGTGAGAGACAAAGTGAGAAAAATTTCTGTTTAGAGAATAAAAATCTCTCACTACGAGTTCTATAAAATGGTACAGACTTCTTAAGGAATACTGAGCACATCCTGGGGGAGGCGGTCTGAGGACTGGATGGACAGAGCATGCCCGCACTGCTCCAAGTCAGACGTGCTCGTCCCGGAGGTAGGGCTTTCTGTGAAGACAGACACTGACCTGCAGGAGTTTCCCCACACTGCTCTGCCTCTCCCTGCCCTGCAGGCCCTGCTCCCCGGGGGCTTCATCTTCACAGGACCAGGTCTTTTAAGTCAGGAACATTCCTAGAGAACCAACACTGCAACCAAGGCAGACAAGATGTAAAGACTGGCTGCGCCAGGCCAGCTCTGCCTCTGGGAGTGTATCCAAGGCTTTAATGTTCTCCCGGGCCAAGGGGACAGCTCTGTGTGTCCAGGAACTTCAGGGACTCCCTGAAACTGGACTCTGTGTCCCCTCAATTAATTCTGCTGCCAAGGAACAAGAATCTCACCGACCAAGCAGGACCTGGAGTCCCTGAATCCTCTTGTTTTCAAAAGTGAGATTTCATCTTGATTTACAAGGATAAGAGGAAAAAAATAAAGATAATCCCTAAGGGGAAGAATGGGGTAAGGAAACCTGAAGACCGCTGTTATCTCCTGCAGAATGCAGTGGGTGGAATGCACTAGTTCACAGACATCTTGGAAAAGGTTTTTAATGGTGCTCTGCTTTCTCTGTCTCTCCTTAGGATCTCAGCCACTCCCCCAAGTCCAAAAAATTTTTTTTTTCTTCATTGTTTTTTCTTTTTCTTTTTAATTGAACATACTGGGGTTACAATGGTCATGAATTACATAGGTTCCAAGTATACAATTCCACAATACATCATCTGTACATTGCACTGCACACTAAACATCCAAAGTCTAGTCTCCTTCGGATAACTTCTTACTCTATAATACACCGTTAGTTCTGAATTCTTTCCTCAACTTGACTCAAATTCTCTATGACCTCTTTAGCATCACCCAAACTTCAAGCCCCTTGACCTTAAAACATCCAAATCAAGCTCATTCTCCTTCCCTAATACACACCTGCCTCTTCTCCCTCATCTCCCAAATGCCTTGTGGGTAACTCATTTTGAAACCTGGAAGGTGGCTTCTAAGGCTTCTAAGCCTTATTCCCTCTTCCCATCAGCTCCCTCACTGAGTCCCAAGCCTGCACTGGATTCAGCCCGGCCACAGGAGAGCCCTGGCTGGCAGCCCTGCCCCGGCCCCTCCCAGTGTGTCCACCGCCCATCCCACTCTCCGCTGACAGCCTCGTCCTCCGGAGGGACGGCTCTGAGGGCGTCGGCCTACCACTCACCAACCCAAGGCTTCCCTCTCATTTCTACCAAAACACCAGCACCTCATCCCTGTGAGCCTCTGATTCACCTCTGGGCGCGTGGGGCTCAACGCCACTCACGCAAAACCTGGACTTCCACTCATTTCCGTTTCCCCCTCCAGGCCTTTGCTCATGTATTGGGTTGGTCAAAAAGCCAACCCAATTTAATTTTAATTTTTTCCATAAAATTAAAGACACATTTTTCATTTCACCAATAACTTTAGTGATTTAATATTTTGATATATTGATTTAAAATTTCTCCCCACTATTGGCTTCTAGTGCGTAGAGGCCAGGGGTGCTGCTAAACATCTTCCAACGCATAAGAAAGCCCCACGGCAAAGAATTACTTGGCCAAAAAATATCAATAGTATCAAGGAACTTCCCAAACCATTTTTGACACATTTGATTGACACATTTGATTTGATTGGTCACAGCACCTTCTCCCTACACTGCACAAAGTTTCTATGTGTTTCTGTTGCATTTTTATCTTTCTTGAAGTAATAAAAGCATGATATGCTGAAAATGGTGTGCATCTTTCATCTTTAATATTTAAATGGCTGCACAAAAATTCACCCATTTTGATGTTTTTAAGGCACACTTATATCACAGTTCAATGTAACAAAATTGTTTTGAAAGCTGTTAAAGACAGCTAAGCACTACTAGAGCCATCACACAGAAAAAATGTAGCAGGCTTTTTGGCCTAATATTTTCCAATATGGGAAGAGACTCCCTTCCACCCACCTAGAACACCTCAGTAGTATGCAGATTTCTGGAACCATAAGAGGATTGTGACCACAGAAAGCATATTAGCACTATTTCATGCCCATTATACAATTAATTTATTTAAAAATCAGTGCATAGGGAGCTTTTGGTTTGTTTCTAAAGTGAAATTTTATAGTTAGAGCTCTTACTATATCTTTTTAAGATTTTATTTATTATTTTTAAAGAGAGGAGAAGGGAGGGAGACAGAGAGAAGAGAGACATCAACGTATGGTTGCCTTTCACCTGCCTCCAGCTATGGACCTGGCTGGAGACCTGGCTTACAACCTGGTTATGTGCCCTGGCTGGGAATTGAACCAGCGACCTTTGGGTTCACAGGCCAGAACCTTATCCACTGTGCCACCAGCCAGAACCTAGAGCTCTTAATAATTTAACTTTGGAAATTCATACATATGAAAAAAAAAGCACCTGGCACAATAGGAACCATCACAATAGACCTGTACAAATGTCCCTAAGCAAATATTGTCTCTAAGACCTCACAGTATATTTTCACCTAATGACTGATTTCCTTTGGGTCCACCCTATGACAAGAACTTCCGCTCACCACCATTCTCTGCCTTCAGCGGGTCTACAATTATGCATTCTGCTAAACAAATAAACTTCCTATTTTTAAAGTTTTCCAAAATTAGAGTAACTACATCTTCGGTTGGCACACTACTTCCTGGACTAAGCCTGTAGATGTGAAGAAATTCTTCACAGTATTTTGAGAGATAAAGAGGACATCAGAAACAATTAAGCAGCTGCTCTCCTTTGGGGAAGGGGAAATTGAGGCAGGGTGTAACCTTAAGCAAGGTCACATAGGCCGCAGGTGGCAGATGCTGCTGGAATCTCTCTGCCCAGTTTCCCCTTATCTGATCTAAATTGCCTGTGGCCTGACCAAAGCAGTTTGCTCCTGTTCTGCACTACTGAGCCCAGGGCTTATGTTTAATTCATGCACAATGTGATAAACAGCAGAAAAATGTCTAAATATCATAGCAAGTATCAAGCGATGCAAAGAGCTCTGGAGTCAAAATACTTTAATCTCAGCTATGAGTTTGGTAAAGTGACCTTACCTCTGGAGGGTTCCATTTTTTTATCTTAAAAAAAAAAAAAAAAACAAGTCCAGAACTAAGCAATTATAACGGTCTTCTCCACCCCTAAATTCCACGATGATGATGATGATGGTGGTGGTGGTGGAATGACAGTGATGGCTCACCCTATCAAGTGCTTGCTCCGAGCCAGTCACTGTTCCGAGTGAGCTATGTGGATAAAAGGCTCCACCGCCACCTCGGGGATGAACACGCACATGTTAGCAAGCACTGACTGGTTGGAGGAAGTATCTCCACTGGTAACAACAGGTGGAGAGAAGATCTGTCCTGGACCAACAGCTCCAGCAGTCCACTCCTCATCAGAGGCGGACAAGCTAAGGCGATTGGCCTGACTTGCAGTAACACAAACTATTCCAAACTGAAAAGAATCAGCAATCAGTTGAAACAATGTCCTCATTTTACAGATCAAGGCCTGAGGCCCAGGGAGGTATAACTTGAGTGTAAGTCAAGCAAGTCAAGAAATTTACTGGAAACAAAGGCTACACCCCCCCCCCCAACCCCCTCAACAATGTCCAGACAAACTTCCTAAAGAGTTCACACTCACTCACTCCCTCGTGTAATCCCCAAACAGGGCCCCCTGATGGGCAGCAGGGCCAAGGTCAACCAGCATGCTCAGGGCAAAGGGGGCCTCCAGCCCACACCTGCAACTTCCTGGCTGGTTCTGGCCCCCAGATGGAGCAAGTCCACGTGGCAGTGCTCTCTGGAGAGGTTATTTAGGGCAGACGCTTAACATTAGGAAAATTTTTCACAGAGCTGAGTAACTATGAAAAATGGTTCCACGGTGCCTTGAAAAGAATGTAAGTCAACACTCTCTAAAGCCCACAACTCAGGTAAACAAGAAAATAGAAAACTCAGGTTATGGTCATCTCAAAACTGAGCTCTTTCTATCACAACTGCCCCAAACCTCTGAACTTTAGTTTTCTCATGTGCCTTCTCCAAAAACACAGGAGGCAACGATCGAAAGGACCACTGCTTCCACAATTAGTTGGAAGTTGACTACTTTGAACACAGTGGCTGGGACATATGAAGTGCTCAAAAACACGGTTGTATTAATGCTATTGTAGTTTTTCCTCCTCTTTGCAGGTGATGTTTTTTGAGCAAACTCAACCTCCCGTATTAGCAGAGATGCATTATTATACACACCTGCCTGGGAACGGGGTGCTACGTGAGATCAGCCGACCACGCAGCCCATACCAGAGAACCACGCCGGACTAGGGCAACTTCCATTCTCTCCCAACACTCGGCCCCTGGTTTCCTCCTGCACACAGTTCACACAGCTAGCGCGGCCTCCCAGGCTCTTGGGCCTCTGTGACACCTTCACATGTCGGGCGACCTCCACCACCACCACCACCCCGCAACAGATGCTCAAAGTCAGGCTTCCTTTTTTCCGCCTCTTCCTTGCAAGCACCCTGACCTAACTCTGAAGTGCATACACTCAGGTGATAAAATCAAGTATTCTGAAATGCAAGATACTGTTTGATAGGCCCACATACTTTTGATTTTAGTGAGATACTTTAGAGACAGAGCACAAATACATAAGCAGGGCAACATTAACAAGATAGGCAAAACCCAGGGGTCCAGGAACTCAGATTTAAGTTTTCTGCCATAAACCAGCTGTGTGACATTGTTCAAATTAAATTACTTCATTGCTCTGGTTCTCAGTTTCCTCGTGTAGAAAAGAGCCAATAGAATTATACTCAAGATTACGTTCTGGTTACACCAGAAAGACCACCACCAGGCTAGCCACAATTACTGACAGGAGTGTGCACACCCAAGGGCATGCTGGAATGAAAGAAAAGGGCCCTTCTTAACTCAGAATCTCCCTATATCCAGGTAATTTATTTAACCTGATGTGCCTGCTCCAAGGTTAAAGATCACTGGTCTCAAAAACAAGGCAGAGTTGGAAAGCCAACCTGAACAATTCCAAAGCATGCTAGAAAACTACACTAGTATTTCCTATTCTTTTTCACCATCCACAAAACCTACCACATCAAGTCAATCATCTTTTAAAAGACTTAGCTCAGACCTTAATGCCTTTAAAGGCCTCCCCCGAAGCCCCGGCTGAGTGATTCCCTGTGCCCGCATGTGTATTAGCACGTGAAATTATCCCCATGGGCACTCCTCCCTGCTAGACAGAAGCTGCTGAAGGCTGGACCCACATCCTACTCTCTGGAGCTACAGTGCCCGGCACCACACACGCCCAAAAGCCACTGACTCAAGCCACAAACTCAACCATGTTCTTCACAATTTCCCAAGCACATTTTAGCATTACTCCATTTTAAAATAGGATCTTTTTTTTTTTTGTAAGATAAATACAGAATATACTAAGGGCATATACATTATGATTCCAACTGTACAGTATAACCTCCTGGAAAAGTGGTCGCCAGGGAATGAGGGGAGGAAGAGATGAAGAGGCAGAGCACAGAGAACTTTCGCGACAGTGCCACTATTCGGTATGATACCACACAGATAACTTGTCATTATGCATTTGTCCAAACAGAATACACAACACCAAGGGTCAACCATAGTTAGTATAAACTAAAGACTTTGGGTGATGATAACATGTCGATGTAGGTTTATCAACTATAACAAATGTACCACACTGGCTGGGAACATTGATAATGGGGGAGGCAATGCACATGTAGGAATGGAGGACCTACGGGAAATCGCTGAAGCTTCTGCTCAATTTTGCTATGAAGTTATAATTACTCTTTTTAAAAGTCTATTTTAAAATGAGAAAATACAGGGGATGAGTCTATTTTTTAGTAATAATCTGATATCAAAAAAATAATGACAATAATCTGATATCTACTCTATTTTAACAGCCTAATGGTATTTGGGGCAAAGTTAGATATATTGAAAAAGAGGAAAGGCCAAAGTAGTTTTAAATGCAATAAACTGAAGAATTAATATGCAAAAAGTTCAAAATTTTTAAAAAGGTGCAAGAGTAACCCTTGCTGGGTAGCTCGGCTGGTTACAACATCACCCCTATACCCTAAGGTTGCAGGTTCAACCCCCAGTCAGGGAAATCACAAGAATCAACCAGAGATCACATAAATGAGTGCACCAACAAATCAATCAACCTCGTTCTCTCTTCCCCCCTTATCTCTCCCTCCCTCTCTAAAAAAAAACAGTGCAAGAGTACACAGTGTAAATTTTCCTTCTACTCCTATTCCCCAGACACCCAATTTCAAGGTTATTGTTGATTTTAAGTTTTTTAAGTTTTATTTCATTCATTTCTACTGTTATCCTTCCAGAAGGTAGAGGAACGAACCTGAAATCATAGCATTTGCTCCAAAAAATCATGAGCAGCTCCTTTATCTGAGGACAGGTGTAACAGAAAATACTACATTGAGAACTTTGCTACTCAAAATGTGGTCCCCAGATCAGCAGCAGCAGCAGCATCACCAGGGTGCTGGCTGCAAATGCAGGACCTTGCTTCCATTCCAGCCTTTCTAAAGCAGAATTACATTTGAATAAGACCCCCCAAGAGATTTGCATGCAGTGGCCTATAACACAACACCACCCCTATTTTCATGGAGTTTACAAGCTAGGAGGGGAGATAAAATAGTCAAATAACTATTTGGCCTCCCGCACACAGAATGGACTCCGTGGCTTCAAGAATGTGGGCAAAAATAGGTTTTAGGCACTACAGGGGTCCCCATGGCCCCAAGATAAAATGCCAGCTCCTCTGAAGGGTTCTGTTGCCAAGTGCATGCTGGCCCTGCTCACCTGCCCAGCCTCACCCTCTGCTACTCCCTACAGCAGTTCTCCTCCCAGCCTGACCGGGGCTTGTCACTGAGATTCATTCCCCCAGTGTGCTCCCAGGCCTTCCTGTGCACACATTATTCCAACTGCCTGCCACCCTCTGCTGACTCCTCTTTGGCGTCACCCGTTTCTGTCCCAAGCCACAGCCCAGCTGGCTAATGGTCATAAGTCCCCCAGCAGAGAAGCCCCCTCTGCCCCAACAGGACAAAGAAAATGCCCTAGAGGTTCTTTTCTACCCTGCTTAGTACAATTCATCGAATGAATGAATGAATATCGGAGATGCTTCCGTGAAGTGAAAGATGAAAAGGGTTTAGATAAATGGCAGATCAGGGCAGAGACACAAATAGGCTAAGATGAGTCCCGGGAATGTGGCAAAGCATCCTGTGCTTTTTCCTTTCAGGAGATCTGCTCTGGGCTCACCGATGAGGCCGAGTTTCTATCCCAGCTTTTCTCCATTCTCTCTTAGGAAAACCCGCCTGGGCCCAAATTATTGTCCCTCGGAGCCACTAGAGCTCTCAAAGCCCAGAAAAGCAACTGCCACTGCCGGACAAAAACGTCCTACAGGTTCTCTGCCCAAACCTTGTTCCGGCTACACTGGCTTTGCTTACCAGAGTCAGCAGATTTTTCAAATTCAAGGGATGGTTTGACTAGGACAAAAAATTTTCCCTCTTTATTAAACTCAAATATCCACTAATTAAAAGGCATAGAAGTCCACAGGAGAAAAAAACAACTTTTAATGCATAGCTTTAAATGACCCATCACATTAAGCTAGGACACACCAACATCAGATGGACTTGAATTAAACCAGACAGCAGCAGTGCTGCTTGAGCAGGAGCTGGGGAGACCCACGCCTTCCAGGGAGGCTGCTGCGGCCTGTGTAAACACAGGCAAGTTCAACTGACCTAAGGCACCCGCGGTGGGCTGATCCAGTCTGCAGAAACCCTCAGGGGTAAAGCCCAGAGCTCAGGCACAGCTGCGCCTGAAAGCCTTGGTTAGAAGCCACGCAACAAAGCACACACTGCACTTGTGCTCAACATAGAAGGAGCAATTAGTTGCCCTCTCGTTTGCACTAACCTCCGACAAACAAGACAGTAAAGCCACTGAGTCACATCATTTCAGGGGATAAAGAACAATTATGCAGCCTCTGGTGCTCCTCCCTTCTTACCCAAGTCCAAGCTACCGCTCTCACCTCCCACCCAAACCACAGCACCTGCCCACTGGCCCCCTCGGCTTCCACCCACAGTGTACACAAGCTAGGCTGAGGTCACTCAGCTCTTTCACACCTTCCAATGACTTCCACTGCACCTTAAAGCAAACCCAGGCTCATACTATGCCAACGGAGCCTTAAATAACCAGGCCCAGAGAACCCCTCCAAACTCAGGATCTAATCACCACCACCCCCATCACACCTGCCTTCTTCCTGCTACTTCAACAGGCCCACCTAGTGCCACCTCGAGGCCTTGGTTCCTGCTTTTCCCTCTGCCTGGACCATGCTTAGCGACCTCTGACAACTCTGATGAAATGTCACCTCCTTACCACCCCAGACTCCAGTCACTCCCCCAAGTCGCCTAGTTTACTTTTCTTCCTAGCACTCGTCACCATCAGAAATTACCTTGCCCATCTGTTTGCCTACTTCTCCAGTCTACTGCCTATCCCACTTGTCTAGAATTTGAGCTCCATAAAAACATGAGCCTGGTCTGGCTGTTCACTGCATAAATCTCCAGTTTCTCAAACAGTACCTGGGGCATACATAGTAGGTGCTAAAAAAAAAATCTGCACCAAAAACATTTTATTGAATAACTTAGTAAGTGAATAATGGGTATAAACCTATGTTTTATGCAAAACCAAAATGTGAGAAAACTGGTATTATATAAAATATCAGTTAGTAATCTATTACTTTACAAGAGTCATTACTTCCCTAATGTATTTTTTAAGCATTTGGCTTAGGAAGCTTCAGTGTGCACTTTTTAGAGGATAAATGGATTGAGCAAAGTGAACTAACTCCTCCAGGGCATGAACAGTGCCTGGTGCACGGAAGGTACCTAATAACCACCTACTGAATGTACAATATATGAATATATGTAGACATGAGCCCTGGAAAATAACTTCATAGAAGGCCTAAATGATATCAGCAAATTCGACTATGGTCCATTTTCCATTTTACCTGGTAAGCAAACACATATATCTATAATCTACTCATTTGCGATGTTAGCAATAATTTTACCCATTATGTTTACAAGCAGGTGCAAATCCAAGTAAATTCAGAAAGTTGCCTGGTGATTCTGCTGCAGTTAGTCTTTACCAACTAATGTATGGAGGCATCGAAATACTCAGAATTCCAGGTTATCTCTGGGTTTAGTATGAAAAATGACAAAGCTTGAGAGGTTATTATTTATAGCCTACATAAAAACTCAAGTGTTCTCAATGAGACTAATCAAGAAATCACACCTCTATATACCCTGGCCCCACTTTCGATACAATGTACACCTGCGTAATGTTCTAGGTACTACCCAATATAAAACAAACAAACAAACAAACAAACATCCATTATATTATTTTGTTAACAGATAATCTCTTTGAAATAAAATTCTTCCATTTTGGCTTTACTCTTACACCATGAAACTGCACTGTAAGCAGTCATATAATATTAATGCATCTCCCAAGAGAAACAAATTCATGTTCAAACTGAGTCCACTCCCTCCCTTTTTCTCCTTCCCTACCTGCTGAGCTGCAGTTTGCAAACTTCAAAATTGGAAAGAAAATTAGACGTCTGTGTGAGGTGTGTGCTCGTATGCGTTTGCGTGTTGTTAAAGGGTCATCCTAAAATCAAATACAAATGCACTTCGGGATTAGGCACATTGTGTTTGCATTGTCTGTTCCTCTTGATTTATCTTTTAAAGCATTTCCCAGTCTATAATGCAAAGTGTGTTAGTGACCTGTCTCCAATGAAAAATGAGTAAATTCCATAGAAAGGTACTCTTATAATCTATAACCCCAAGAAATGAACTTTCATATTCTAAAGCTCTCACAGAATAGATTTTGTAGAAATTGATTGTCTACAAAAATCCATTTCAGGATGCAATTCATAATAGCACATTTTCTAAAAGAAATAAAATAACAATACTTTTAAAATTATGGTAACAACTGATAAATTGGCTCCCAAAACATTTCGGTTTGCTGCTGTTTTCTATAAATAACTTTGGAATAACACAATTCAGAGTTTAGATCAAATTATTAACATACAGTTCATTTACATAAAAGTATTGCCAGTTGGCTCACTATCCTTGCAAAAGTCCTTGTTTTTTTTTTTCTTTTAAATAAGGCTTTGGTCTGGTATTTTGTCACCTCCGTAGGCCAAGAGTCCATCTCACATCCACGTGAAATGCATTTAATTAAATACATTTTGGAAGTCAGTAAAAGCAGTATTGGCAATAAGTTGGGTTTGGTTTTTTTTCAGATTTACTTCTTATTGATCCTGTAATTTAAAAAATCATGTTTCTATTTGTTTTCTTTTCTTTTTTTTTTTTTGCCTCCTTCTGGCCTTACTATAGTCAAATCCTCAAAACCTACCATAGGTAAATAAAATACAACCAGATCACTCACCCTGAATTACTTTTCAAACTACATAGCACCATTTGTAAAAATTAGCATTATTTATAAAAGCCAATCAGCTATCAGTTCAAACCAGAAAATTTACATATTAGCAACTTTTCTTCAGCAAAAATACTACAATTTGAAACTTTTTTTGCATTTCATTTTGCCACCAGCTGTGTTTCAGGAGTAAAGACTCGAGAGAGGATTCAATGATGTACTTGGACATGGCACCTATCTAATGATTAATCTAGCTGGTCCCTGTGTCTGCATTTTATTATCGCTTAAATGACAAGCAAAGCCTTAGATGTCTCATAGTCAGATATTCATAAAAATTTACTTTAACACTCTGAAACCGTTGCATCAAAAAATAAATTAGCCCTGGCTGGTGGCACAGTGGATAGGCATCAGCCTGCAAACCCAAAGGTCGCTGGTTCGACTCCACAGCCAGGGCCCATAACCAGGTTGCAAGCCAGGTCTCCAGCCAGGTCCGTAGCGGGAGGCAGGTGAAAGGCAACCATACTTTGATGCTTCTCTCCCTTTCTTCCTTCCTCCCTGCCCTTCTCTCTGAAATTAATTAATTGAAATAATAATAAAGTAAAATAAAAGTGTTTGCACCATAGCTAAAGCAACCACCACCACCTAATTAAGTATCTGTACAGGGTCACAGAATGGCTAACGGTTATCTCAATGTGAGCTTGTTATTCACCAAGCCATACATACCCCGGGAGCAAGCAGGGCTAAGGTGCTAGCAAAGAGGGGTTCCCTGGGGAGCGAGAAAGAAGCCCTATTGCCCCGCTGGCCCTAGAGGCTGTGAGGGATGCATCATTCAAAACGCACAGACACCCGGAGGAAGGGGGTATTCTTCTATCGCGGTGTTCTCACGCTAGTGGAAACTCTGGAAATCCACTCCAATCCTTCCTCTTTGCAATAGTGAAACTGGCCTGTTGTCACGCTCAGTTATCCTGAAGGCGCCAACGTCCTGAACATAAAACTTCACGGAAATAGAGAGCAAAGAACTTACATTTCAAAGTCAGACTCCAACCCTGCCTTTGAAGCCAGGGAGTTAAAAACAAAAGACAAACACCCTCTAGGTTTCTCAGCATTGTGGACGTCCTCAGGATCCTATCCCAGACAACCAATTACAAACGTGGATCAAGAAGGGTGACCCACAGGTCCCAGCCGGCAAAACGCCAAGCGCTGAATTCACGGCGCGTGGGGGGCTGCGGGGCCAGAGAAGCTGATCGCCAGGCACGAACCCCCTGGGTCCCTGCGTCAGCCTCAGTCTCCCCACCTGTGAAATGGGCATCACACCACTTGCCTGTTGGTTCCCAAGGGATGGCTACGAATGAATGAGAACCACCAGGACAATGACCCGGGGCGCCCTGGCCGCTCTCCCGCCGCGGAATCGGGGCTGCCGGCGACCCCACCGCGAGCTGCCAGGCTCAGTCGGTCGCCCCGCCGCCGGCGCTCCCCGGGCTCCGCGCCCCCGACAGTTACAAAGGTTCCCAAAACCGCGCCCGCCGGGACACCGGCTCCCAGGGCCGTCCGCTGAAGTAACGGGCGCCCGCCCGACGCCGCCTACCTTGGCCACCCAGCTGAACAATGGTGACATCGCGAGCCGAGCGGCCGCTGCGCCGCCGCCGCTCCCGCTCACTCCGGCCGCCGGCCGGTACAGCGGCGTGCAGCCGAGAGCGGGCTCCGGGCGCGGCGGGGCGCGGGCATGGCTCCTCCGCGGGCGACCACGGCGGCGGGCTCCTCCCCGCTCGGCACTCCCGGAGAGGTCGCGTCTGAGGTCCTGCGGGACTGGGAAAGGGAAGTGGGTGGGGACAGCGCGGGGAGGGGCGGGGGCAGCGCGGGCGGCCCCGCCCCCGCCCCGCCCCGCCCCGCCCACCCCACGCAGGGCGCTCGGCGGGAAGCTGGGAGGAGCGGGGGTCTCTCGGTTCCCGCCGCCCGCGCGGCGCAGTTCCGGCGGGGAGGAGTCCAAACCCAGAAGACCAGATGCGGGACGCCGCTTTCCAGGCCTGGGGAGGGTCCCTTATGCACAACTTTCGGGAAACTAGAAATTCCTGTCTCAGGTTTGACCAAACCCCCGGGGTTGGAGAGAACACAAAAGCCCGCCCAGCTTCCTAGGGGTTTACCCCCATGCCTAAGGTCTGCGGATTGCTGGTAACAAAAGGACTAGTGTTTCCCCAGCCCCTAATGACCGTTCTGTAATCGAAGGTGGTTTTCTCCGAGTCGGACAGCTCGGCCTTTGAGACTCGAAAAAGGGTGGAGGAAGAGAACCTTCAGGCTTCCGCCATCCAGAGGTTTTAGCGACGTGAGAGGTTGATTTCACCGGCTCTCTTCCGCAGCAAGATGATAAGACAAGTGTAGTCAGTTTATAGCTACAAAGGTTGAGTTTCAAACTGAGACACCTGCGAGTGCCACGTGGGAAAAAATTTAAAAGCTCAAAGGTCTAATAGCCTAGCGTGAATGCATGTCTTGCTGAGCCACTCACTGAGTTCCAAATAGCCACCTGAGCCCAAGAATTTTGTTTTTCTTTCCTTTTGTCATCATAATTGTGTAATTGTGCATTATTTTCCTGATAGCTTAAGTCCGACGTTGTAATGATGTTTCCCACATGCCTGGCATATGAGTTAGGTGAGTATGTTAGTTGTCTTTCGCTGACTAACAGATGACCCCAAACCTGAGAAGCTTTAATCAATTTCTGCAGGTGAGAAATCTGGAAGCATCTTAGCTGAATGCCTCTAGCTCAAGGTCTCTCTCTCTCTCTCTCTCTCTCTCTCTTTTTAAGTAATTTATTAGTTTTTAGAGAGAGGGAAAGGGAGGGAGGCAGAGAGGGAGAGAAACATCAATGTATGGTTGCCTTTCACCTGCCTCCAGCTACAGACCTGGCTGGAGACCTGGCTTGCAACCTGGTTATGTGTCCTGGCTGGGAATCGAACCAGCGACCTTTGGGTTCGCAGGCCGGCACCTTGTCCACCCTGCCACCAGCCAGGACCTCACGGTCTCTCTTGAGATTGCTGTTAGCTGGAGCAGCAGTCATCTCAAGACTGGGCTGGGACTGAAGGATCCCCTTTCAAGATCACTCCTGGAGCTGTTTTCAGGACTGAATTCCTTGCAGGCTGTTGGTTTTATTGCTCTGCCATGGTGGTCCTCTCCACAGGGCTGTTCACAGAATGAAAGCTTGCAACCCCGCCCAGTACAAGTGATCCAAAAAAAGCACATGTCCAAGAAGGAAGTCAGTCACTTGTGTAAACCAGTGAAGGCCATCCTTTTGCATCTCATAGCACCCATAAACTAATTGCTAAAATTCTGCAGCCCACCAGAAATATTTGTAAAGTGGCAAAAAAAAAAAAAAAAAAATGGTGTACTTGTGTCATTTTGATTCATTCACATGGGACTACTATTGTGTGGCCAGTTGTCATTTTTTAATTTGACGATCTTAAGGGGGAAAGGTCAGTGCCTCTGACTAAATAATCAGGTACTGATGGCATGGTTTAAAAATTCTAGTGGCACACTGTTTGAAAATCACTGGTATAAACTAATCTCAGAAGTTACATTCCAAGACTTTGCTGTAGTCTATTCGCTAAAAGTAGGGAACTAAGCCTAGTCCACACTCAAGGCATGAGTACCAAAAGGAGGATCATAGAAGAGGTAGGGGATGTCATCTTTTTTCCTCCTTCCCAGTAGGGTGCATTGGAATAGGATAAAGGATAAGGCATGGGGAAAGTCGAGAGTGATATCATTCTAAAAGAGCATACCTGGGGAATTGAAACCCACCTTGGAAGCATTTTAGGGAAGGGCTTTTCTTTTTTTCTTTAATTCTTTTAAGAAGAGATATTCCGTAAGGAAATGAAGAAGTAGAAAAAGGGAGTGCATTTGTAGCCATTAAACCAAGTCTCTCCCTGTGACCACATCGCTTCCCCCAGCAAGTGGAAGAGATGGAGGCCAAGAGCTCCATTAACGTCAGAGCCCTTCTGACTTGACAGCCTTGCTCCTCAAAGTGTGCTCCATGGACCAGCAGCCTTGGCGTCACTTGACAGTTTGTCAGAATGCAGGCCTTGCCCTAATCCGCACCTGCTGACTCAGAACCTTCATTTCACCATGATGCCCGTTAGCTAGTACGCACATTAAAATTTTCAGAATGCACTAGTATATGAGATTCATTGCCAGTGGTCTAATGGTAATAATAAAGCACTGACAAAGAGCCCCCTATGAAAGCAGCTAAAATCCTCCTGTGTCCTTGGGATGGTGTGAACTAGAGAGACATCTGGAGAGTCCATAGGCAACAACGTAGTTGCGATGGGAAGGGGTAAGCAGCTGAGCACCAGGTGGGGCAGGTTAGACCGATGACAAACATCATACTCCATCACTCCAACCCCAGACTGACTATGAGAATGCCCACCACTTAGAGGCAACTCTGAGGAGGGAATAAGGGGAGCCTGAAATTGACTAAGGAAACCTGAATTACTTCTAACTGATTGAGAGAAATTTCTTGCCACTTGGGCCCGGAGGTGAAAGAGGGGGAAATACACTAAATTTAAGAGAATAAAAGTTGCACTTCTGCCCTGGCTGCTGGCACAGTGGACAGGCACCAGCCTGCGAACCCAAAGGTCGCTGGTTCAATTCCCCAGCCAGGGCACATAACCAGGTCTCCAGCCACGTCTGTGGCTGGAGGCAGGTGAAAGGCAACCATACGTTGATGTCCCTCTCCCTCTCTACCTGTCCCTCCCCCTTTCTCTAAAAATAATAAAATCTTAAATTTAAAAAGATGCACTTCTTACCCCCCCCCCAAAAAAAATATCAGAACAAACCCTAAGTGTAATACAGTTACAATGGGATAGTGTGCAGGTGAAAGAGGGACACCAAAGCTTCATTTGTTTAAACCTGATCCAAGTCTCCCTATATACACATCACAGTGGGGGCTCTGGCAGATTTTGGTCTGAACTTGCCTAAAGCTTACATATCTTTTAGACTCACAGAGGTCTCCCTCTGCTCCAGGTCTCCCAGGTCCAGGGCTGCACAGAATCATTCATTTCATAGGAACCCAAGAACCTTCCCGCAGAGCAGACTTGATAGACAGCAAGGTGTGGAACTCTAACACCAAATATTTTAAGAAATATACATGAAAGATCTTATGTTAACCCACTGCCAACATGTAACTTGCCAGTCCCATTGCACAAAGAAACTCTGTTATAATCTCAAATTTCATTAAAGGGGAACTGTGAACACCAATCTAACTGATCCCACACTCAAAACAACTTTCCTTAAAACACCACATTCCCTCCCATCTGAAAAATGTGTCCTTCCCCAAGACTGTGCGTCCTCTAGGGAAGAACTGTATGTATACCAGGTATCAGTGATTTTTCACAGTTCCCTGTGACTCTCGTTCAGCCAGAACTGAGACCCTCTACAGACAGAATAGTCACTGCTCAGAGGTCCTGTCACGGTTACCGGTGGTGTCAAGGGGAGCCGTGGGAAGGAGGCTCAAGATTTGATTGCTCTGGGCAGGACTTTGGAGGGCAGGCAGGTCGTATAAATGTGTGAAAAGGGCTGTATGTGATAAAATAAGGAATGAATGAACTGTGGCATCTCGGAGAAGGCATGCTCAGTTATTAAAACTTCACCCAGCTAAGCAAGATGCGTCAACCAAATCAATTCAGTTAGAGAGGTTAACATTGGTGTTGACCTCTAGGTTTACTTAATCTCGCAAGAATGTGTGTGGATGTGTGTGGACGTATTTTCCCCCTAAGGTGATTGATTCTGTTTGTCAGCTAGGGCTGACAACCATGACTGTAGTTCTAGATCCCTTACTTACAAAAGTAAAAGATATGGTTGCTCTTTGGAGAGCAATAGGCTATCCAGATAGGACTGCAGAGATTTAAACAGGATCTACAGAAAACTCAAGATGCTTGAGTGTCTTTCTAAGTGACTTTGAAAGTATGATTTAATCCCTCACCATCTTGGTTTTCCTGAGATAGTAAGGGAGGACTTGAAAAGAGGCAGACGACAGGCAAGAGCTGGAAGAATTGCTCCCCTACAAGTCTGACCCTAAAACTCTTGTGCCAATTTCCTCCTTTTAGGAGGAGCAAGAGGCGAGGACAGCAAAACCTTCCGAGAATTGGGAGGGATTTTCAGACTGGCTGCTTTCCCACGCAAATGTGGGGAAGATGCAAAAGCATGCCCCCACCCTACCCATTCCCCCAGGTCCCTACAAGACCTGGTTTCAAAAATCCATTGCAATACCACCACCAAGAAAACTCAACTTCAAATGAGCCAGAGCCACTTGGCACTTGGCAACTACAGATGACACCAATCATGGTATGTGTTTTTCTCCCACACCAACGAGCACCAGGAGTCCTACAGTTCCACTCAATTCTGACATGATCCACCTGGAGATGTTGTCAAATCCCACAGGCTAAGGGTCCAGTCCCACCCCACGGCCCTCTTCCCCCACCTCAGATGCCATTTAAAGTCCAGGTTGTTACCTGTGATTCTGACCAACTAGCTATAGATCACAGGTTCTCGTAACCCCTGTCTTGGGTTCAATGAATCTACAGAACAGCTAACAGAAATCAGAGAAATATTTTACTTCGGAGTTTAATGGTTGATTACAAGAGGTGACGACAACTCACAAAGAGCCGGGCAGAAGGGATGGGCAGGGCAAAGCGTGTATGGGGAAGTGCTCAGAGCTTCCATGCCCTCCGGGAGCAGCACTCTTGCTGCCCCTTGAACCCCATCATTCGAGTTTTGTGGGGGTTCCGTTATTTAAACATAATTGATTAGATCTTTGGCAATAGGTGAATGAATTCAATCTCCCTGCCTCCTCCAATCCCCAGAGGTTAGGAAGCAACACTGAAAACCTCAACCCTTAGATCACCTGTTTGGTTCTTTTGGCAACCAACCTCCAACCTTTGCTGATGTAGGGGTTTAACCAAAGTTGCCTCATTAACATAACAAAAGACACCTTTCTCGTTCTCATCACAGGAAAACCTAAGGGTTTCAAGTGCTCTGTGCTAGGAACCAGGACAAAGACCACAAATACATTTCTTCTTATAAATCACAATGTGACTCTGGCTGGTGGCACAGTGGATAAGGCGCTGGCCTGCGAACCCAAAGGTTGCTGCTGGTTCGATTCCCAGCCAGGGCAACATAACCAGGTCTCCAGGCAGGTCCCCAGGTAGGTCCCTTAGCTGGAGGCAGGTGAAAGGCAACCATACATTGATGTCTCTCTCCCTCTCTGCCTCTCTCCCTTACTTTATCTCTGGAAATAAAAAAATCTTAAAAAATAAAAATAAATCACAATGCCACAGCAGCTAATCAGGAGTTTATTTAACTTGCGAATATTCATTACCAACTATTGTATAAAGCAATACCCAGGCTTACAAGAAGTGGCAAAAGCCAAGGAGTTCCCAGAAACACAAGGTAAGATAAGCTGCAGAGGAAGAACCCACTTCCTGGCTGGAAAACTTCAGAATTTCTACAGGAGGTGATGCAGGAATGGGCTTTCCAGGAGGATGGACAAAAGCATAGTCATCTCTCAGCAGCATAAAAGTTTGTTTCCAGAAAAAAACATTTGCTGAAAATACGATAAAGTCCAGAAAAATCATGAAAAAATCCCTCTGTATGCACTGAAAATATATGTCCATGAAAAAGCTTGTATGTGACTGTCGATGGTAATATTATTCATAATGGTTAAAAAGTGGAGACAACCTTAAATGTTCATCAATTGAAGAATGAATAAATAAAATGTACCCCCACAATGGAATATATTTTGGTCATAAAAAATAATGCACGCTAAAACATAAATGGGCTTTGAAAATATGATGCTAAGCGAAAGAAGCCAGACCCAAAAGACAATATATCATTCCATTTATAAGAAATATTCACAATAAGCAATCCACAGAGACAGGAAGTAGATTCATAGTTTCCAGGGACTTGGTTGGGAAGGATAAATGAGTGGCTGCTAATGAGTTTCTTTTGGGAAGATGAAATTATTTTGGAATTAGATAGCGGTAATGTGAATATACTAAAAATCCAAATTTCACGGTATGTGAATTACATCATAATTTTAAAAAATTCCTCTGTGATAGTTGAATGACTTTAGGTTAATTCATTTCCTGAGGTTTTACAATAATGGAACCCACACTTCAAAGTGCTAGTTTCAGGATTAAATGAGGTGCATATAAAACACTCAGCCCAAGTCCTTGCATATGGTAGATGCTCAGCAATGTTAGCAGCAGTGGTAATAATAGCAGGAGCAATGATTACCACTGGTTAATAATGGGATGTGTGACAGTTAATTTTATGTGTCTGCTGGACTGGGCAAAGGCATGCTCAGACAGCTGGTAAGCATGATTCCAGGGTGTCCTGTGAGGGTGCCTCTGGATGGAGGTTATCATTTGGATCAGTAAAGATCACCCTCACCGATATTGGGGGGACATCATCCAGTCTTTGGCCTGAATAGAACAAAAAGGCAGAAGGGCAAATCTGCCTTCTGTTGGAACCCTGGAACTCAGACATCGATCTTCTTGTACATCAGCACTCGTGGTTCTCAGGCCTCGGGACTCAGACCAGGACTTACACCATCAGCTCCCCAATCGTCAGGCCTTCGGACTTGTGCTGAGTGCCACCTTCAGTTTTCCGAGTTGTCCATCCTTCAGATGGTAGACCCTGGGACCATAGGAGCCAAATCCTATAAGCTCTTTTCTCTCTCTCTCTCTTTCTCTCTCTCCCCATCCCTCCCTCCCTCTCTCGTATACAGAGAGAAAGAGATTATATACAATACAATATGATTAATAACCAATACAACATGGTGTTATTAATATAAAAGTAATACGGGAGTGATGATGGGCTGGACCTTGGCTGGGTTTACAGACAGGACAAACAGATGAGATCAAAGAGGAGATTGTGTGTTAGCCAAAACCAGTTCTGGACTCGGTGCCTCCCAGCTCCCAGGTCTCTCAGTACGTCCTCTCCCTTTTCATGGGTTCCTGTGTCCAGCAGCGTGACTATGCTCCATTCGTTACTTTATAAGCCACACAGTGACTCCTCCAAGGTTCCCTGGCAAATCCTGATCATTCTAGCTGGGCAGAGGCTGGCAGTTCACGAGCATACTAGCTCCGCACCCTTCAGACAGTTCAGAAACTCCTTTCCAAGCAGCTGATTCCGTTCCCTGAAGCCCCCCCACTCACTCACGGCTCCCCTTCTCTCTCCCCCGCAGTCCTGTGCGTCCCTACCTGCCCACATCTCTTCTTCTCTGCAGCACACACATGGACCCCCATTTCAAATCATTCTAAATTCAAACACCGAGTCTCTTAGCGCCAAGACCGAGGACTTGGAAGATTGGCTTCACAGCAAATGTGCTCACTACATCGGTGAGCGCGTGAGAGAAAGAACGGGGAAGGAGAAAGGATACACTTGGGGAAGGCCTACTTGGGGGTGGACAATCGGTTCGGGTGACAGCGGAAGAACTAGGCACTTTCATGGAATCGTGTCGATGTTGAAATTAAGGTCTCTCAGTTTATATTTCATTGTAAAGGGAACCAAAACTTTGCCCCCCTGACGTTGCCTTTCTGGGATACTGATTCTTAAGCTATTTATTACGAAATAAAAGATTCAGAAAGAACCTCTGACCCCAGAGTCAGGGGAACCTGCTTCAGGAAGGAGATCTCAGGATGCCACCTTAGCCTGATTGGAATGAAGTGTGGTAAGTAAGAGGGCTTCAGGCAGGTGTCCCTTAGCTAGGTACCCTTGTCCCTTCATTTCTGAG
>PVIW01011294.1:0-38531 GCA_004026585.1 Noctilio leporinus
CATTACAGGACAATAATGAGCAAAACTAACAACAAGCAAAACAGAACCAATTATATGAATACAGTGACTAGGCCTTCAGTGGTCAGGGGGAACGGGGTTGGGGGGAGTGGGGAGGCAGAGGCAAGGAAGGGGAGCAGCTTAGACAAGAACCTAGTATAAAGGAACCATGGACATGGACAACAGGTGGGATTGACTTTGGGGGGAATGGGTGGGTGGAGAGGGGGACAGAGGGGAGCAAAAAGGGGATGGATGTAATACAACAACAATAAAATTAAAAAAAAAAAAAAGAATTCAGGAACATTGACACTGAGAAATTCTTGCACCTTTTTGGCATTATGTGCTGGTGCACCATCTTGTTGGAAGATAAAATGATGTCCATTTGCAACTTGTTTCATCCACAGTACAACTACATCTCTCAAAATGTCAAGATAAACATCAGCAGTCACCTTCAAGCCTTGTAGAAACAAATGCAGGGTCATGATATCTCCTTCATTGGTGACAACACCTAACACCATCACTGTAACAGGAAATTTCCGTTTTCATGACAGTTGGGACTTCATTAAGATTCTCACAAAGCCACCTGTTGTGTCTTCTGTTGACTATGTGATCCTGCTGAGAATTCTTTGCATCGGAGAGGAAAATCGGAGGGTTTTTTCCTTTGGGACTTTTCACTTGTGCAAGCAGTGTTCTTGCTTTTTCAAAGAGCCTTTCCTTTGTCTGCTGTGTCATAAACTGGTCTCTTCTAAGAACATACAATCTGTATCTGATATCTTCAGTTATAATCGTGTGAACTGTTGCATCCAACATCTGCAGTTTTCTTGCTATGAGCACATTGACTTTCCTGGATCTTCATGGATGATCTCCTGGATTCTATGTACAATACCTGGACTTGTGCAACCCTTGCATACCTTATGCATTTTCCTTGTTAGTGTGGTAACATCAGGATCAGCATCATACACCTTCTTCACATTGTCAACTGTATGTAAAGGGATGTTATTGAAGTCTGCAATTTCCTTAGCAGTTTGCACTGCATGCAGCCCAGAAATTATGGTTGCTCTAACATATTCCTTCAACATGCTGGTTGCTCTCAGAATTTAACACTTTATATCTGAAACAATGATGTTGAGTCATAACCTTAGAAACATAGTTTTTCAAAATTAATAAGAAGCACGTGAAATAAGGAGATGCCACATTATTGCCAATTTATCATGCACACCCTGTACTGGTGGCTTCTAAGATACTCTATGCATCTGATTTTTTAAATTTCTTTAGTGTATCCATGTTAGTCTCAAGCAGATCTAAGAACCTTCTGGTTCCTGAATGTTTTCATATTTTATGAACATGTTTACAACTGATCTAAAGTATTCCTGCTTTATTGCAGTTAGTTCCTTTAGCCAAGACTGGCTGAAGAGCAGGACGGCAGGACAAATTTTGAGTCTATATTGCTAGCAGGGCAAGGCCTCTGAGGCAGATGTACTAGCAGTTCTCAAATGTGCGGCGCTCAGATAGCAGCTTAACAGATGGGCTCTGATTGTTCAAGTATCACTCACTTCATAAGCAAGACATGCTCACAAGGTTCCCAGGACTCTGCAAAGTGTGTTTCCATATTTAGTTCTGTAAAGAACCATGTGGTGAAAGATTATCCACCTTTTATAGAAATGGAAATTAAGATTCAAAGAAAATAAGAAATTTTCTCATAGTAAGCTGTGATTCAAATGTCAATCTGACTGACTGGAAGACCCATATCCTTCATTTTTCTCTGTTTTTCAATCTACTTGAATAAGTAAATTTCCCTTTTATTACCAGTGCTATTTGAATAATTGGTTATACACCCAGCAGGACTTCTTTCTATATGCTTCACCAGGAGGTCTTCATGGCAAGAACTAGAAAACTCTGTGGTGATAGACTTCCAAATGAAAAGTTTAGTGTACTAGCTATAACAACTTAAACTGTCTTTTATCAAAACCCTATCTAAGCCTTAATAACCTAACAAGGATGACTCATAGAAGCTAGAGGCTCTCATTAACTTAAAGGAGAGCTGCAGTAAATGAAGGGGCAGGTCTGCTTAGTACAGACCATTTGTTGAAGGATCTGAATTCTGACTCACATGAGCTAAATGACTGATATGGCCCCTTCTTAAAAAAATCTGGAATGAATGCTGCCCTCTTGGATTCCATTCTTCTGTGACACCAACATGGGGTTATGATCCTAATGTGCTGATAACACCAAACAGGACATCAGAATGGGTTGCTTTCAGAACACAGACATCATAGTGATTTTGGCACAATCTATTCTATTGAGTCTTACATGTTTATGAAAAGTATTGAATAATCATTTGATTGGTGACTGGGGATAACAGATTGAGGGCTGAAGAATAGAAAGAGGTGGGGTCAAAGAGATTTTCTTGACTACAGAAGATAAAGACTTAGTGAAATAAGCCAGTCAGTGAAAGACAAATACCATATGATCTCACCCATTACAAGACACTAATGAACAAAACAAACAAGCAAAACAGAATCAGATACATGAATACAATAAAAAGACCTTCAGTGGGCAGAGGGGAGGGGGAGGGGGAGTGGGGGAGGGGGAGGCAAAGAAGGGGAGGAGTTTAGTCAAGGAACTAATATGAAAGAACCATGGATGTGGACAACAAGTGGGATTGACTTTGGGGGAAGTGGGTGGGTGGGGAAGGGGAGGGGAGAAAGGGAAGGGGAAATGGGATAGATCTAATACAATGACAATAAAATTAAATTTATGAAAAGAAGAAGAAGATAAAGAGCTACAGGCTATAGAAAGCTTTAATGACAGAGCAGTCTCTATGTAGAGTCCAGGTTGGGTATGTAGACAGGAAGCAACTAGGTCTGCAGACAAGGTAAATAAAAAATTATTTCCAAGAGATTTTAAAGGTGTAAGGAATTTGAAAAGAAAGATGAAAGAGGGGAGAGGTCAAGCTGAACTGACAAATTTGCTGGTGAACTATCTGAAATTTCCTGATCAGGAGAAGTGCTAAATAAATAGTCGCATAGCTCAATAAAGAGAGCACTGCAGAAATGCCACAAAATTCCAGAGACACTAAAATCAGCTCTTGTTTTATGTGGAAAGGCAAGCGACTACAGGAAAAAAA
Source organism: Noctilio leporinus (assembly GCA_004026585.1). NCBI lineage: Eukaryota > Metazoa > Chordata > Mammalia > Chiroptera > Noctilionidae > Noctilio > Noctilio leporinus. The sequence continues at coordinate 3,125 of PVIW01011294.1, forward strand.
TAAAGCCAGATGGCTTCATAACAGTTCTGACCTTGACTGAGGCAGGTACAGAGATATTCCAGTTACTTCACACCTCCATCAGTAATATTGGACCCAAAGCTTTTATGTTGAGCTATTGAGTGATGTAATCAACTAAGCACCCTCCGATTTACAATGAAATTGAGGCCAAAATGTGGAAGAGTGATGTGCTTTTATATCAAGGTGGATTCAGAGGACATAAATGGGAAAAAATAAGAAAGGACGCTTCATTTTATTTATCAACTCTGCAAAAGTGTCTCGGACCTTAAGTGTCTGTAAACCTTAAATGTGGATCCTGGCATTATGAGGCAACTTTGGTTGTGTGATATCTTTCTGTTTCTCCAATGAATCATTTTTACTTTTAGTGGAAAAACACTTGTGAAAAAGAGTCTAAATTGGCTGGAGGAGCTGGACTAAGAGGTAGTGGACTAAGAGGAACAGTGGGAAAAATACAAAGCTTTAAGTCCTCTGAGACCCAGGCAGGAACACTAAATAGGAGTAGATCAGAACACCATATGCTAAGCAGGAGTAGTTGTATGACTTTTTTTGAAGAGCTTTAGAATACAATACAAATACCCAGAAAGAAGCTTGCCAGAAGAGGTTATAGAAGATGCCAGTTAAACTGTCATTATTTGCAGATGATATGATAGTGTACATACAAAACCCGATAGGCTCCACCAAAAACATACTCAACCTAATAAGCAAATTTAGCAAAATAGCTGGGTATAAAGTCAATATCCAGAAATCAAAAGCATTTTTGTATACCAATAATGAAACAACAGAAATAGAAGCGAAAAAACAAATCCCATTTACCATAGCAACAAGAAAAATAAAGTACCTAGGAATAAACTTAACTAAGGAGGTAAAATACCTATACTCAGAAAACTACAGCACAATGAAGAAAGAAATCAAGGAAAATACAAATAAATGGAAGCATATACCATGTTCATGGATGGGAAGAATTAACATCATTAAAATGTCCATACTACCCAAAGCAATCTACATATTCAATGCAATCTCAATTAAAATACCAATGACAGACTTCACAGAAATAGAAAAAATACTTCAAAATTTTATATGGAGCCAAAAACGCCCACGAATAGTCACACAATCTTGAAAAAGAAGAACAAGGTAGGAGGAATCACAATCCCGGACTTCAAACAATACTACAAGGCTACTGTCATCAAAACAGCATGGTACTGGCATAAGAATAGACATATAGATCAATGGAACAGAATAGAGAGCCCAGAAATTAACCCAGGACTCTATGGTCAACTAATATTTGACAAAGGGGGAAGGAACATCAAATGGAGTAAAAACGTCTCTTCAACAAGTAGTTTTGGGAAAACTGGACAGCAACATGCAAAAAGACCACCAACTTACACCATACACCAGAATAAACTCAAGATGGATAAAGGATTTAAACATAAGCAGTGCCACCATAAAGGTCCTGGAGAAAAATATAGTCAGTAAACTTTTGGATATCCTACGCAAAAATATGTTTACTGATACTTCACCAAGGGCAAAGGAAATCAAAGAACGAATCAACAAATGGGACTATATCAAATTGAAAAGTTCTGTTCAGCTAAAGAAAATATCAGCAAAATTCAAAGGGAACCAACTGTATGGGAAAACATAATTGCCAATGATACCTCAGACAAGGGTTTGATCTCCAAAATATATGAAGAACTAATGGGAATCAACACCAGGCAGACAGACAGCCCAATTAAAAAATGGGCAAAGGACCTGAACAGACAACTCACTGAGGAAGATATACAAAGGGCCCAGAGGCATATGAAAGAATGTTCAACATCACTAGTCATCAGAGAGATGCAAATTAAAACTTCAATAAAATACCACCTCACACCTGTCAGAATGGCAATCATCAGCAAATCAACAAACAACATGTGTTGGTGAGGATGTGGGGCAAAGGGAACCCTCGTGCACTGTTGGTAGGAATGCAGGCTGGTGCAGCCACTGTGGAAAACAATATGGGGTTTCCTTATAAAACTAAAAATGGAACTGCCTTTTGATCCAGCAATTCCACTACTTGGACTATACCCAAAGAATTCTGAAACACCAATTCATAAGAACCTATGTACCCCTATGTTCATAGCAGCATTATTTACAATAGCCAAGTGCTGGAAACAGCCTAAGTGCCCATCGGTGGATGATTGGATCAAAAAACTTTGGTACATTTACACAATGGACTACTATAGAGCAGAAAGAAAGAAGGAACTCCTACCCTTCGCAACAACATGGATGGAACTGGAGAGTATTATGCTTAGTGAAATAAGCCAGTCAGTGAAGGATAAATACCATATGATCTCACCCATTACAGGACAATAATGAATAAAACTAACAACAAACAAAACAGAACCAAGTATATGAATACAGTGAATAGATCTTCAGTGGTCAGGGGGAAGGGGGGAGTGGGAGGGGGGAGGCAGAGTCAAGGAAGGGGAGCAGTTTAGACAAGAACCTAGTATAAAGGAACCATGGACATGGACAACAGGTGGGATTGACTTTGTGGGGAATGGGTGGGTGGGGAGGAGAACAGAGGGGGGCAAAAAGGGGATGGATGTAATACAACAACAATAAAATTAAAAAAAAAAAAAAGAAGAAGAAGATGCCAATTATAAAAGGAAGACATTAAGACCATGACTCTCACCAGGCATTTGGGCACAGGCAGTCATCAAAAGGAGGAGATTCTGAAGATGCCAGAGGGAAGATTATCATAAGGAAAGAAGGCCCACCGTCAGACTCAGAGCCACACCTAGGCCCTGACCTCTACTTTACCAGAATGCGCAATACTAGGTCCCACATGGCTACTGGAAGTGGTGCTGCCTGGGAACGGCGATTGGAGCAATGTAGTTTCTGGCCCAGGCAGGATGAACTTGAGAACTTTGACATGTACTACTATTCATGCAAGGCTAGTATAGACCTGATGGTAAGAAATAAGGAAGGACAAGTAAGAGTGAGTTAGGCCAAAGGGTGTCTGGAGCAGGTCATGAAGCTCTGTAGCTTAGTATATTCTAATTAGTCATGTCCAGTCCAAGCTGTGATCAGCACCAAAAGAATGAATAATGATTATATAATGGATTCTTTAATTATTCCTGTCTTGATTATTGTAAGAGCCTCCTAATTGATTTTTCTTAATTGTGGCTCACAGATTTTAAGGTAGCTTTTATGCTTCTCATCTCCTGGTATTCATGTCTTTGTGTAGTCTCCTCCCTTTGAGTGTAGGTGGGGCCTGTGTCTTACTCCCAACTAAGGCATTTGGCAGGGTAGTGGGAAGTCCCTTCCATGATCATGTTATGTTATATAGGACTCTGTATGTTAACAGACTTACTCTAGTCCTCCCCCCATCCACTCCACTCTCCCTCTTTATACACCTTTCCTTTCCTCCTATGGCTACCTTTGAATAAGACAGCTATATGAATCCCACATCTGACAAAAATGACTTTTATCAACAACCTCAGAAAGATTGAAAATAGACCTTTCCCCAATTCTTCAGATGAGAACTCAGCCCAGCCTGACATCTTGATTACAGCCTGAAAAGGACCCAGTTAAGATCTTCTTATACTCCTTGCTTATAGAAACTGTGAAATAGCTACTTTCTCCCTACTTTGCTACATTTCTATAGTTAAATTGATTTTACTTGAATGACTCATGTTGATGGGAAAAATGAAAATACACTTAAAGATTTGTTTCATCTCCTGAAAATAAAAATAAATTCATAAAGTAGCAATAAACAAAAAACTCAACAAGAACTGTGAAATAACGAATCTGTATTATTTTTAAGCCACTAACTTTGTGGTGTTTTGTTACATACCATAGAAAACTAATACACTGATATCACTACTAATCCAAATAATACCTATTCTCAACAAAGCAGCCAAAGAATCATGTTAATATGTAAGTAGTAGTTAAGTTTTGGGAGAGTAAGAAGTTATACATGGATTTCAACTATACAAGTGTTTAGCACCCCAACCTCCATGTTGTTCAAGGGATGACTGTACTTTTGTCTGTTTAAAACCTTCCGGTGGCTTCTTGAACACAGAGCAAAAGCCAATTTTGTACTATGCCTCACAAGGCCATAAACATCCAACATCTTCTCACCTGATTTATTGTGCTCTCACTGCTCACTTTATCGAACCTGGCCATCCTGCCAGCTCTCCAACATGCCAGGTATGCGCTCATGTTCCCTCAGTCTGGAATACCTTTCGCCTCAATAGCCACATGGCTCATTCTGTCAGCTTTCAGATATCTCTGCTTACACTTCACTCTGAGTAAGGACTTCCTTCATCATGTTATAACAAACTCCTTCAAGTCTTACCACCTTTTTCTATTTTTCTTTTTTCTGTGGTATTTACAATCACTCCTTCAAGTCTTAGCACCTTTTTCAATTTTTCTTTTCTCTGTGGTATTTACAATCATGTAGGATACTATATGTTTTACTTGTTTATTTTCTACTTCCTAAAGCAGGACAGAAGCTTCATGAGCACAGGTACTTTTATCAACTTTGTTCACTGCTTTATCTCCAGCACCCAGAACAGGTCTGGCACTTAGTACATGCTAAATAAATAATTTTGAAATAAATTTCAAAAAAGCATTATAAAATCTGCTTTCTAGTTATATTTCCAAACTCAAAGCAAAATCTTTCATTTAAATATGATATCAGTATCGTGAAAAATTCCCAAGCCTATCATCTTGATTATCTGCTCTATGATCACAAGCATTGGCTATTCCAGAAAAAGCAGCTTGTGCTGTGGAAGAAAACCAAGATCAATCAGACTCGGTGATCCTTTCACATATTCAAATTTCCTTTGGCTTTACAGGTCTAGGAATTATGCTCAGAATAGAGTATAATTATTTGAAAAGAGAGAGCTTTGGTGTAGTTAAAAGGAAGTACACCTTGGAGTCAGGAAGAACTATTTAGTTCAAATCCCAACTCTGCTCCTGACTCTTTGACATTGGGGAAATTGCCATTTCTCAATTTTATTTCATTATGTATAAAGTTAGGTATGTAGTTCCTACCTCATGGAGTTGTTATAATAACTAAATGTGATGTGTGTAAATCTTCGGCATAGTGGCTGGCATAGAGCAGGCGTTTGCTTCATAGTGGCTATTATTAACAATACGTACACATTAAACAACTTCAAGCAATATATTATTGGTGTGGCATAAGAGAAAACACTAAAGAACAGTTTTGAGCAGTGCATTACTGGTGTGGCAATAAAAGTAGGAAAACTAGATTGGAATAAAAAAGACATCCATCCCTAAGTAAGAGCACAGAGGTGATAATCAAAGAATGGTCTTCCCATGTGTGCAAATAGGCATTTACTCATATATGTATTTGCCTTTTGTGACCCAAATGGATGATGACTGAATAGCAGGATTTTCTAAGTGTGGAAAAAGAGTTTAGCTTGATGATTCATGTTTCTATGTAACTTGTTGTGTGCACCATTGAATTGGCTCTGACTCTTGGCAAGTCTATGAATGAATGATATTCACAATGTCCTGTCCTCAGCAGACCTGCTCAGTCACCTGTTGTAGATTCATGCCTATGGAGTCAGTTAATCTCTTATTTGGCCTTCTTTTTTTCAACTTCCTTCTATTTTCCCAGCATTACTTTCTTTTTCAAAGAACCTTGCCTTCTCATGATGTTCCTAAAGTAGGACAGCTTCAGTTTTGTTATTTTTGCCTTCAATAATGTTTCATGATGGTTTAGGGTATCTGTAGAGCTCTCCCCCAACACCATATTTTAATATTTCAAATTAATCCATACAGCTGGGTTTTAGTTCATTTATTTGTGTTTAACATGGATGTATTTCTCTGTATTAGCAGGATGAAACAGGTGGCTTCCAAATTTCTCTCACAGCCAATATTTGGGAAAAGTTTTACTAAGAACAGCTTTACTCTGTAAGCTTCTGGTACATTACCTTTCATACTCATACCATCATTCCTGGCAAGAATTTATTTCCCCCATATTAGCCCAGAGATCTATTGGCATGAGAGAGCCAGCTCCCCTGAGTTTGCACTCTGTTGCTACCATCAGATAGAGCGGGAGAGTCCCACTGAAACCTTATGAGTGGATCCAAACTTTCCAGCTGGGACAAGGGCTTTTAGCAGGGTGTGGTTTCTGGAAACAACTTCCTAGGCTGTGGCCTTATTTTCTCAGCACATGCTGCTTCAGGAAGGTTTGATTGCTTATAGTCAGGGTGGTGCTCTCTGTGATGGAGGTATCAATAGCACCAAGGTAATAACATCCGACCATGTTGTCATTACTGCCATGAAACCTCTCCTTGGCCATTTTGTCCCTGTGATTAATGGTTTAGTGGAAGCCTCTGTGGTCATATCAGAATTTCACCAGTCCTTCACTGTGCTGACAGACCCCTCACGAAATGCAGTGGTCCAAGAGAGGTTTCTAAAACTTGCCGCCACTCAATCCCCTTCCATCAGGCCTAACTACAGCACAGTAACAGATAGGGTGAACAAAGATGGAGAGCCCAGTGGTTTCCAGACTTTGGGATTTCAAGACAAGTAAAGTTTTTTTTTCAACTAAGAATGTTAACAAAAAGCAACTCCCCTTTACTATCAGAAAACACTAAAGAGTTGGCTTTGAGAGTCAAGCCATCCAGCTCACATCCCAACTCAGCCATTTGATAGTTTATGGGACCTTGAAGAAGTGCTTCACCATTCTGTGTCTCTTTACAATGGGGATGATAGTTGTACTTGACTCACAGGCTTCTCATGAGAATTAGAGATAACTTACCCAGTACGTGTAAAAAAGCGCTTAGCACAGTGCCTGAAACATTTTGTTATCATTCCCATTATTGTAATTTCATAAAAGAAATACTACCTTACCCACTTCTGCAAAGTAGAAAGTATCTCAGAATAAAGGACAATGAAAACATTGCTGACAAAATGCATATATATATATATATATATATATATATATATATATATATATAAAACATCCAAGCTTCATTTTATGAGTGATAAAATACAATGGTTTTCTTGAGACCTGTTGGACAGTTTGCAAATATATTCAACAGTATTGCTTGAAGTGAAAGTCCTATTCAGCTCAGTCATGTACTTTGTTATTTAAATGGACAGTATTGAAAGTACAGTTTCTTTTATACTTATTTTGAAAAAAAATAAAACACCATTCTAATACATCCTATACAAAATCAAGAGAAGTCAAACATGACTTAGTGCCTAAGGAACCAGGATGGTTGTTGGCTGGATTTGAGTTTGAGGAAGGCAATGGGAGGGGGGCAACTGGGCAATCCTAGCTCAAAGGTTCTCTGCCAGGGCCCAATCCATAGATAGGTTGCCATATCTACCTGCCATACATCTGTGACTACTTCCCAGAAGACTGGTTGGGACTTCCAGCTTTAGAAAGCCTTGAGCTATTTCACCTTATGAATTACCTTATCCTTGTCTATCACTCTATTTCTGTCTAGCACTTGGAAGAAGAATGATACAAGAATGGATCCATTGATCTATGTGCTGAACAATTTTTATGCTGTTGGAAAAGTTATCTTTGGGCTTGTATTACTGTATTGTAATTCTTCCTGTATGAAGAGGATAAAGAGCACAGCACTGTAGATTCCTATTCATCCTTGAAACATGTTTCACACCTTGAGCAAAGAAGATAAATCAGGTCCCCTCTCTCAAGGTTTCTTCTAACTCAGTTGCCAAATATCAAATGTCACAGTATTAACTGACAGAATTTATATTCGAAAGATACAGAAGCAGGACAACAAATAATATATTGAAAAGCAGAAATTCAAAAACCTAGACCTGAGTACAGGTTTTAAGTAGTTGATAATTATAAAAGTGGCACAGTAATCAGCACAGTTACCATTATCTTCAAAGGCAGTGTTTTAGTCAGGTTGCTAGCTGAGAACAGAATTCACTTATAAGGTTCGTATGGAGACACTTTTTATCCAGGTGTGGGGAATAAGCAAAGCATGGGAAGGCATCCAGAGACTAGGAGGAGTGGGAAGTCTGAGAGCATAAGGGAAGGAAATAGTGTTGCTGGAGCTCACTAAGAATGAGCTGGAGCCATGGGGCTGTCTGCTGAGAGCCCCAGAGAGCCCCAGCTGCTGACAGAAGAGCTGTGCTTAAATAACAAGAGGGAGGGAAAGACATATCTCAAGCCTTCTCCTTTCTCTGGCCCTGTAGTCTCTGGCCAATGCCTCCCATGGGGTGAACTCTGGGGGCCAGCATGTTAGGCCATCTGTAGGGGCCAGTCTCATAAGCACAGGGAAGAGCAGAATGGAAAATGAACATGTGGGTCTAACAGAGTAATTATAACATGGTGAAGCCTGGACTGGATGCTTGACTTGGATTATTTTATCTAATCTTCAGAAAGCTTCTCTGAAGTTTTATAAGCATGGAAGCTGAAGCTTACAGAGGTTGAGTAGCATGCTCAGGGGAGCCCACTGCCTGCAAATAGTGCAGCTAGACGGTTTGACTCCGACAGACAGAAAAGATAAAGTTTGAGATGTTACATTGGATCAGGGTGTCAGCCAACTACAACCTTTGAGACAAATTCACTTACTTTTATAAATAAAGTTTTATTAGAATGCAGCCACATCCATTGCATTGCATTTTGTTTCTGACTTGCTTTCACATTCAGGCAGAATCAAATAATTGTAACTAAGACCAAATATCCCACAAAGTCTAAAATATTTACTAGCTGGCCTTTTCCAGAAAAAGTGTGGTGATTCTTTCCCTAGCTAGAAGAAAAGATTTTACTTGGAGCCATTTCCTAACTTCTCTGCTTCTTAAAAGGCCACCCCTGATACTCCCAGGAAACACCCCAAATGAACTCCTTCCCACTCAGAGTCAGGCTCCGCTCGCTATTTCAAGGAAGGCACAGGTGTCAACATGGCACTGAACTACAGATGAAGGCAGCTAATTAAAAATAAGTGCTAAAATAACTAAATGATTGAACAGATTTTGGAAGTGTGAAGATGATGAAAATCATACAGCTATAGTTTAGTTATTCACAGACACATATTTTACTTTCCACAAAAATGAGTTTATAGCACTCATACTGCTAAGTAACCTACCAATTTAACTTCACTTCTAGCCCAAATGTTCTATGATGTTATATATTTTTTCGAGGATATTTCAATGACTATTGAAATAGTAGTTTAAACTTACATCATAATAATTGATTTGAGCCAAGTTAGTATTAGCCAAAATTTATTGAATGTTTATATTCCAGACACTTCACTGGGTGCTGAGAATAAAACAATGAACAAAAAACATAGACACAGTAAACAGGAAAATAAGTTTAAAAAACTGCAAATTGTGATCAATGTCATAAAAGAAAGAAGAAAAATAATAGAGAAAATGTATGCAGAGGTGCTTATATTGTACCTGATCAGATAGCAGCAGGAGGCTTTTTTGATGATGATGATGATGATGATGATAATGATGATGACGACAGTGGTGATGGTGTTGGTAGATGGCCAGTTCTAGTGGAGATTCAGGGACATGGGTATTCATGCTCATCTTGCTGATTTCTGGATAAGCTAATAACCTGTGTCAGATAAAAATGTTATTTCCTTGCTTCTAATAGTTTTGCTTTTAAGAATTTATTCAACCCATAACATTACTATAGACATGCTCAAATGTTGATTTATAAAAATATTTCTTATTCCAGAAAACTGAAAAAGCTAAATTAAAATATGTTGTGATCAAGTTCATATCAAGAGCCTTAATAGAATAAGCTTATTTTCATAAAGAATTTTATTTGAAATCTGAATTACTAAATTTTTTCTCCTATACCTAGTTTAACATTGTGCAAAGAATTTAAGCATTCTTATTTCAAAGTTATTCAACCACAAAACACTCTTAACTCATTGAGAGTTAAGAGTATTAAAATATTGGGAAATTTTTCTGAGATTGCTTTGAAAACACTGAATTTTTATAACATCAAAAAATTGTGGCCCTGGCTGGTAGCACAGTGGATAAGGTGCCGGCCTGCGAACCCAAAGGTCGCTGGTTTGATTCCCAGCCAGGGCACATAACCGGGTTACAAGCCACGTCTCCAGCCAGGTCTATAGCTGGAGGCAGGTGAAAGGCAACCATACATTGATGTTTCTCTCCCTCTCTGCCTCTCTCCCTTCCCCCTCTCTGAAAAGTAATAAATAAAATCTTTAAAAAAAAATTGTACAGCAACAGCCATAATAATTATTAAAAATAAGTGAATGTTTTTAGGTTTCCTTTAAAAACATGTATTAGTTGTGAAAAGAATGAAATCAGACATTATATAATTTAGTTAACAAAGTATGTATAGAAATTAAAATTTAAAAATAGATTTATATGCTAATAAATGACTTGCTTTGGAAAAGTTCTGCTGCTATAACCTAAAGTTCAATGAACACAACTGAGCAGAAATGAGTAAGAATACTGAGAATTACCATTCTCTTCATTATTGCTTATTTCTCAGGAGCAAAACCTGGGTGAAAGCAATCCAACTCTGTGAATTTCAGGTATGATTTCAGGACCTGGCTGATAGGCAAAAATTCTCCTGATGGTGCAACCTAGCTTTTCATATTGCTACAGTAATACTGACAGCAAAATGCGTGTAGTTTCTGCTGTGGATTTGGATTTATTTGCCATATTTAATACAAGGACACTTTCATGCTATGTCCTTGCTATTAGATGATTTACATTCCCTTTGAGAAGAGATCATGAAAAAAGTGCCTAATGCAGTTAAAATAGTCTTAACAATGCTTGTCCTGTTCTGTGTGAGTTATATCAATTTATTGGTCATTACCAGGGCTTTCTTCAAATAAAAAATAAAATAAAAAATGAAAATATCAAAAAGCATTAGAGATAATGTTAAGCATTCTTGTGTAAAATTTTTTATAAATTGTGTGTTTGTGTGTAGCTGTGTATTAAATGTATTTTTGTTTTTTTACTATGGGTTGTGTCCCCAAAAGTTTGAAAAACCACTTAATCACCAGACCAGAGAAGATTTGTTATAAAAACTACAATAATAAAAATGGAGAGCTGCATCCCAGGTTGGGTGAGCAAGTCACGGAACAAGTGTTCGGAGCTCCCATCAGCTGTACAGCAGTGGTACTAGCTGCATCCAAATGGAAGGAAGCATGGAGAATTCAGCCCCAGCCTCCTGGTGATAGCAGCAGGTGGTTCCTTTGGGAAACCCTCCCTGACCATTCAGGTAGAACAGCAAGCCCCAACTTCACACTGAGAGAGCAAGTAACAGAGTTTAGGAACAGACTGTGTTAAAACTTCATAAGATTTTGGAGACCGTGGAGACCATGGAGCCCACCCCCTCATTTTATATCCTAACCAAAAAGGGAGTGTTAAAACATCCTGGTGTCCAGGGATGGCTGGAGAGCTTCTTTCCCCTTCCTCCCCTCCTCTACTAGATAATCCTGCCTGACACGAGAGATTTGATAGGACAGAAGTATGTTGGCATCCTCAAAATTGGGACCTCTCCATTTTACAGAAAGCCAATCAGCATAAGGTCTTTCCCAAGCTGAAACTTGCCCATGATTACCAAATGATGTACGGTTGTTTGCAATATAGATAACGTTCCAATGGGGACCTCACTAAATATCCTCTAAAAACTCCTATTATACAAGACCTCTGGCTGAACTTCAACCCTCTGCTAAGGAGTGAAAAAGAGTGGTGCTGTATCTGCTAACCCCTTGCTCTAGCTCTACTGCAAATGCTGAATTCATTAGGCAAATTATTTTATTTGCCTTGTAAAAATTTGGACAAAGTGAGGCATCAACTCAGAGAAGAGGGTAATTCATTAAGATAATTATGTTGATTGAATTTAATATTCTGGAGTTCCTATGAAAAGGACAAGGTGACCATCTATTATTACATTCTTAGTAGCTTTTGGCTTTCTTTATAACAGATGTTTTCCTGTGTTGGTCAGTAGTATCCTATGGGTTATAAAATAAAGAAGTCTGAACAATTGGTTGGCAAATTTCCCAAACTTAAGTCAGCCTCAAGTATATGAGAAATAGTGCTATGTTGAGGGCAAATACCCCCATCCCAAATCAATTTGATTTTACAAAATCTATTTTAGCTTGGCTGGATGCTGCCTGAACTCCCACTGCAGAGAATGGCAAGTTATCAGTGTATAGTTCCAGAACTCAATATAAAAAATGTGTTTGCGTGATAATACTACACAATCTCTTTAGGTTTGCTATGTAGTTTCCGTTAATCTAAAAGAATTCTGTATTTGTCACTGGTATTTCCCTTACAGTTCAGTGTAATATGAACATACTCTAAAAACTGCAAAGATTGTAAGATTATTTTTGAAAATCCATTTTAACCAGTGCTTACCAAATATTAAGTGTGGTTACAAAAGCACTGAGACATGCCAGTTCTTATTACACATCTCAATGAAGACATTTGGAAGGCTGCAAAAATCATTTTATTACTTTCCTTGATCAGAGCATAATCAGAATTCATTCCTTGGCTGCTTAGAGTTGTATCATATTGGCAAGTATTTAAAATTCTCAGAGCCACAATTTCTCATTGATGAAATAGGGATTGTTTCCACCATCTACTAGTGAAATACAAATGCAGCATAATTACACAACTATTTTTTAAAGATTTTATTTCTTATTTTAGAGAGAGGGAGAGGCAGAGAGGCAGAGAGGAAGACAGACATCAATGTATGGTTGCCTTTCACTTGCTTCCAGCTATGGACCTGGATGGAAACCTGGCTTGCAACCTGGTTATGTGCCCTGACTGGGGAGTCAAATCAGGGATTTGGGTTCACAGGCCAGCGCTTTATCCACTGTGCTACCAGCCAGGGCCTATACAATTATTTTTGAGGATTAACTAAAATAATGTATTCCAAATTTCAAACATAGCAACCAGCTCATAGTAGGCCTTTAGGACACAGAAAATGCCCGTGTGCTTTAGTTATATATGGCTTCTTCTATAAGACATAAATCTCACTCTTCTAAAATAATATCCTCAGAAGCAAAACAAAAAAATCAAAGTACAAAGGTCATTGTTCTGCCCACCCATCATCACTGCCCCCCTTTGTATATTCTCTGTACTACAAACAGCTTTGTTTTGGCAGGGATCGGGGTGGGGAGTCCAGCTAGTGTCTCTGCTTAAGGATCTTGTTAATGTATTATACATTTAGAATTCTTGACCATCTAGCCTTTGTTTTTATTTCTTCACAACTGGAATTGCTAGATTATATGATAGTTCTAATTTTTGGAGGAAACTCCATACTGTTTTTCATATGCATTTAAATTTAAAATCCCACCAACAGTGCACATGGAATGGTTCCCTCTTCTCCCCATCCAATGCTAGCATTTTTTATTGGTTTCTTATCCCTTGTCGTTTTTATGATGGCCATTCTAACAGGTATGAGGTGATATCTCACTGAGGTTTTAATTTGGATTTCCCTAATGACTAGAGATGGTAAGCATTTTTTTTATGTACTTTTTGGCTTTTGGCCCATTTTAAAAATAGATTATTTGTTTTATTTGCTATTGAGTTATATGAGTTTTATATATATATTTTGGATATTAACCCCTTATCAGATATGTTTTTGAAAATATTTTTCCTATCTCACAGGTTATAGTTTTACTTTGTTGATGGTTTCTTCTGCTATACAGAGCTTTTTGGTTTGATGTAGTCCTACTTTATATTTTATTTTGTTGCTGGTGCTTTCGGTGTAATAAAAAAATCATTACCAAGACTCTTGTCAGTGAGCTTTATTTTTATGTGCTTTTTTTCTGGGAGTTTCATGGTTTCAGATCTTACACTTGGGTCTTTAATGCATTTTGAGCTAATATTTGTGAGTGGTGTAAAATTTGAGAACAGTTCTATTCCTTTACATGTGAATACCCAATTAGCCCAGTACCACATATTAGACAATCTTTTATCCACTGAATATTCTTGGCTCTGTAGCCAAATATTAGTTGACTATAGTGTTTGGGTTTATTTTTGGGATCTTGATTCTATTCCATTGATCTATTTGTATGTTTATATGCCAGTACCATAGTATTTTGAATTCTATAGATTCATACTATAATTTGAAATCAAGACATGTGATTATTCTTGTTTTGTTCTTTCTTAGGATTTCTCTGGCTTTTGGGGGTCTTTTGTAGTTCCATATAAATTGTAGGAGTATTTTTTTACTTCTATAAACAATTAAATTGGAATCTTGATAAGAATTTTATTGAATCTATAGATGGCTTTTAGTAGTATTAAATTTTTGACAATATTAACTCTTCTAATCTATGAACACAGGATATCTTTCCATTTGTCTTCTTTGTTTTCTTTCTTCAGTGTGTTGTACTTTTCAGGGTGGTGATCTTTCACTTTCTTAGTATAATTTGGTTCTAAGTATTTATTATTATTTTTTGTTATATACATATTTTTGATGCTATTGTAAGTGAGATCAGTTTCTTTTCTTTCTTTTTCAGAAAATTCATTGTTAGGGTATGAAAATGCTACTGATTTCTGTATGTTAATTTTGTATACTGCCACTTCACTGAATTCATTGATTAGATCTAACAGGTTTTTGGTTAAGTCTTTAGGATTTCCTCCATGTAAAATCATGTTATCCACAAATGGAAACTTTACTTTTTATTTTCTAATTCTGGTAGATTTTATTTATTTATTTACTTATCTATCTATCTATCTATCTATCTACCTTTCTAATAGCTCAACCCAGGGTTTCCAGTACTATGTTAAATAGAAGTGCTGAAAGTGCACACTTTTGTCTTATTCCCAGTTTTAGAGGAAAAACTTTCAATCATTCATCATTGAGAAAGATGTTAGCTGTGGGCTTGTCAGATATGATTTTTATTATATTAGGATATGTTCTCTCTACACTTAATTCATTAAGAGTTTTTATCATGAGTGGATGTTGATTTTTTTCAAATGGTATTTTGAAAAAAAGGTATTTTTTCTGCATTCGTTTAGATGACATATAATTCTATTTATGTTCTTTTGCTAACTTTTGTCTCAATTTGTTATTTTTTTCCTAGTCCTTAAGGCATAGAATTAGATTGTTTATTTGGGATCTTTCTTGCTTCTTAAAGTAGGTATTTATTGCTATGGCCTTTCCCCTTAGAACTAGTTTTGCTGCATCCCATAAGTTCTAGTATGTTATGCTTTCATTATTACTATTATAATTTGTAAACAAAACCTCCCCCTGTAAATTTAACCTTTATTGCATCATTGACTTTATTTTAACTTTTTCCCCACATTTTTGGAATTTTAACTTCACAGCAAATTAAAAGGAAGGTACAGAGGTTTCCCTTTGAAACCTTGCTCCCCACACATACATTGTTCCCCCCATTATCAACATCTTCCACCAGAATGGTGCATTTGTTAAAAATGATGAACCTATATTGACATATCATAATAATTCAAAGTCCATAGCTTACAATAGGAGTCACTCTTGGTATTGTGCATTCTGTGGATATGGACAAGTGTACTAGTATAACATGTATCCATCATTGTAGTATCATTCATACAGAGTACTTTCACTGGCATAAAAATCCTCTGTGTCCCACCTATTTATCCCTTCCCCCTCTAAACTCCTTTAACATTTTTATTCTATTCCTGCAGCACATGCTATTCTACTGTTTCTTAAATGTGCATACTTGCTTTTTCACTGGCAAAGAGTAGATGGTGTAACCTTTGTTTTATATATGTAGAAGGCAAAGTTTTCATTATGTTTAAGATTTGTGTTCTGTACCTTTTCTCAGCAATACATTTCAGGGGGAAATCTGCATTCTTTATGAGTCTGGTCCTAAAGCTCCATACATTTCAATTATTCTCAGAGCCTGGTTATGCATCAAAAGATCTCTTTTTTCTTTTTTTTCCAAAATATGGTGCCTAGAATGAAAAGCTGCTATGTTGTTCATACACTATGCTTTGAGGAACAGCTTTTCACAGATGGAAGGGCATAAAAATGATGGGCTGTTATCTTGTAGCCTGAAACTCCACTCTCTGAACACATGAAATATTGATATTAAATCAAGTTGTACCTGATTTCCCCCATATGAATCTTTCCAAGTTCTTGACCTCTATTCTGTTGCTGTTTCATTTTAGGCAGAATTCCAGTGGTGGGGTGGAGATGGGGGGGATATGTGGCCTCAGTGAAAAACAAATTGAAATTGAACTAGTTTGTGTTTGTATTTTACTAAATTCAGAGATGGCAGAAAATAATAAAAAATATGTGTAATGACTATATTGTCAGATAATTATTTAATGTGAACTGTTTCATCTGTAATAGCATTAACGAAAGATGGCAAACAATACTTCTAACATTCATAAATAATAAATTATGAAAGAAAGTAAATTTTATGCAAGATTCTAATTAGACTGAATATTAGTTAAAGTCATTCTTGCTGCTGTTAAAAAATAAATCCAGATTTCTGATCAAGATGGTGCACAGGCAGACATGGTTCATTTCTTTGTACAACTGCATCAAAATTATAACAAAAATATAGAATAAGCATTACTCTGTCAGAAATTGAGCTGAATGGAAGCCTGACAACTACAGAAGAGACCACATTCATCCAGACTAGTAGAAGGGGAGCAGACACAGAATGAGCTGGTCCCTCACCTATGTGTGGCAGGTAAACATTCAGGGGGGATATCTTGGGAGTGAGGAGTCTCAACCCCACACCAGGGCCCCCAGCCCAGGGTTCTAGTGTCAGGAAGTTGCTACAACTTCTGAATGCAAAAACCAGTGGGGATTGAGTCAATGGAAGAAACGACTGGAACCCCAAACAGTTCCTCTTAAAGAACCAACACACAGACTCACCTATGCAGACTCACTCTCTCTGAGCTCCAGCACCAGGGTAGCAGCTTGAAAGGCACCAGTGTCTTACAGAGAGGAACTGAAGTTTCTGACACCAAGGTGAACAGAGGCCATTGCCCCTTTTCTAAAACCTCCTCCCACAGAGCCAGCAAGCTGGTACCATATCTGAGACTTCATCAACCTGGCTAACACTATTTGACCCACCTTGATGATCTCCAGAGACTCTGCCCCACCTAACTTATGGGGCCCACCCAAGCTTTACATTTTGAATGGCTGGGCTTGGTTCTAGCTTCACAACTTCTTAAATTTTCTCAAATAAGCAACAGAGAGCCCCAGGCCCAGCACTAACAGCAGACAGCTTAGATTCACAGCCTGGGAATCCCCAAGCCCAGTACAAGTAACAACCATCTCAGATTGCTTTGTAGCTATGGCAATGTGGCCCTGGCAAAACACAGGTAAGGGCTGACCTTGAAGTACATCATCTGGGAAATATCAAAGCTAGCATACCCAATGGACAGCTACAGACCATATCAGAGCACCACCACCCTGCCCTTGCATGGCTGATGCTCCACCAGGGGTGAGAGGTTGGTGGTAAGTGGTCATAGCCAATCCTTGCAACTGACTGACCTGGGTAAATCCCTCCATTGATCTGCCAACAGCAACCAAGGCTCAATTGCAAGAGAAGATTGTACTCAGCTCACAAGAAGGGTGCATCTTGGGTACCCAGCTTGGATGATAGGGAAGGCTAAGCCACTGGGCTCTGTAGCACACCTACTACATCAGGCCACACTACCAAGACACAGAGTCAAAGCAGCTCTACCTAATACATGGAAACAAACACAAGGAGGCTGCCAAAATGAGGAGACAAAGAAACATGGCCCAAATGAAAGAACAGAACAAAACTCCAGAAGAGTTAAATGAAATGGAAATGAGCAGTCTATCAGATGCAGGCTTCAAAACTGGTTATAAGGATGCTCAAGGAACTTTGTGAGGACCTCAACAGCATAAAAAATGATCCAGTAAGAAATGAAGGACACATTAATTGAAATGAAGAACAATTTTCAGGGAAACAACAGGAGAGTGTATGAAGCTGAGAATCAAATCAATGACTTGGAACATAAAAGCAAAAAACAAACAATTAAAACAACAAGGAGGAAAAAGAATCCAAAAAATGAAGATAACACATGCAGCTTCTAGGACAACTTCAGGAGGTCTAACATTTGCATCATAGGGGCACCAGAAGGAGAAGAGAAAGAGTAGGAAATTAGAAATTTATATGAAAAAAGTAATAAAAGAAAACTCCTAATTTAGTAAAGGAAATAGATATGCAAGGTCATGAAGTACAGAATCCCAAAGAAGATGGATCCAAAGAGGCCCACTCTAAGACACATCACAATTAAAATGCCAAAAGTTAAAGACAGAATCTTAAAAACAGCAAGAGAAAAGTAGCTGGTTACCTACAAAGAAGTCAGCTGATTTCTCAAAAGAAACTTTCTAGGCTAGAAGGAATTAGCAAGAAATATTCAAAGTCATGAAAACCAAGGACCTATAACCAAGATTGCTCTACCCAGCAAAGCTATCATTTAGAACTGAGAGGCAAGTAAAGAGCTTCCCAGACAAGAAAAGACTAAGGGAATTTCTCATCACCAAACGATTATTATATGAAGTGTTAAAGGGACTTATTTTAAGAGAATGAAGGTCAAAGCTCTGAACAATAAAAGGGCAAAAAATACAAATTTATCAACAATTTAATCTAAAAAACAAACTAGGCAAACAAGAAAAACAGAGACAGGATCATGGATACAGAGAGTGTTTTGATGGTTGCCAGATGGGAAGGGGGTATGAGGGAAGTGGTGAAAAGGTGAGGGGATTATGAAGTACAAATAGGTAGTTACAGAATAGCCATGGGGATATAATGTACAGTATGGAAAATGGAGTAGCCAAACAATTTATATGAATTATGCATCAACATGAACAATGGTCGTGGTTGCCTAAGGGAGAGGGGGATGTTGGGTGGAATGAGGACAAAATGGGTAAAAATATTAGGACATTATGCTATTATGTAATAGCATAATCAAAAAACTAGTTTATAAATAAATAAATAAACAAACACATAAATAAACCCAAAGCTTATAATGGCTCACACAGTTATATCTCACTCATATACAGTCAAAATGAATGTTTCCAAGTAACTGGGACTCTCCTCAGAGTCCCGGGCTCTTTCCATCTTATAGCTTCACCAGCTTTAAAATATAGTTTCCACTGTTACAATATTCATACACATCAATTCATGTGAAGGAAAAGAACATAGAGAATCTATCATGGGAGTTTTGTTTGCACCACACTCAGAAATGTTACACATCACTACTAAATATTCCATTAGCTAGAACCCAGTCACTTGGCTAGACATCGGTGTAAGACAGTCTGGGAAATGACATCTGGCTGTAGGCCCTGGTAGAAGAAGAAAAGCTTTCATTGATCATCTAGGGGATTTTTTTCCTTTTCATTTCTTTTCTTTTCCTTTCTTTTTTTTTTTTTGGCCACAGCAAAAAAAAAAAAAATCTTCAAAATATTTTTCATGGCTAATTTGGCAAGACCATGAAATAAGCAGGTTATTGATATAAAGAATCTTTTCTGTAAAAGAAAACTAAACACCTCATATTTTTAACATATCCTGAAAATGTGATCTGACCTTTCAGTCCCTGTCTTACCATCCTAACAGCAATAAGTGAAGGGAAGTTATACACACCTGAATTTTCTATCTTCAAGTAGATGGGACAGTAAGCATGGTAATCGAACCCAGATATGATAACCCTCAAAGCTTAACGCATCAAACTCTAGAGGATTTTTCCTCTCATTGATTACACTAGATCTAGTCCAAACATTAATATCTAATAGAACAGCTATAGAGTCATGAAGATATGAAATGAAATAAAGAAGTAAGATTTCTGATTATTAGTCATAAAAACTTTGTCACAGACAACTACTGTTCTTTCCAGTGACTCCTATATAAGTCCCATATTCTTTTTAATGACACTCACCCAATTGCAGAGTACTTACATCCATCCCAGGAATAAATTGTACACTTTTTAGAGATTAAATATTTCAGGACCTGCCACATAATTTTGATTAAGAACCCACTAATTGGACCCCAGGGATCCCAACCACCAATGGGAAAACTATTTTCCAAGGTCAGCTTTGCAGCTCAATTCTTTTTATGTTTTATTTCTAGATTTAAAATCTTGTACTTCAAAATAGATTTTGTATATATGTGCAAAATAGAAGAATGAAATTTTTATGCTGAAATGCACTGAAAGTTTACCATCTATCCCCTGATATTTGTTCTTAGCAGAAAAAACTGTCCCTCTTTCATTCTATGCTATGTTAGTTTATCAGTCTTAAAAATAATTTGAAAAATCAGACAATTTTTCCAATGTCATTTACATTAACTAGTTTTTTTTGGTTTTTTCCTAAACACAGGGCTTTTGTGATTCAAGAAATAGGATCAATTTTCTTGAAGAGAAAAATATATGGGATGAATTAAATACATACCTTCAGTTTTCCACCAGTTTGTAAGCAAATATTTTTGAGTATCCATTAGGTGAATATATTGTAAGATATTGAGCATAAAAATAAAAAGGACATTCTTTGACCCCATGAGACAAAAGTGAGGAGGTAATATATTTACATAATATGAACCAAGAATGTCACTAAGCAATAAACAAAAATAAGTCCTTTCATAAAAGTAAAAAATCAGCAAATGCCAAATCTTCTCATAGGAGCCTAAAGAAGCATTTGTTTTTTGGTTAGATACTGGGTCTCTGGAAATAAATTATTTAACTGATATTTATATGCCCTTGATGTTGTATTAAATAAAATAATTTTTAAAGCTAAAAAGTGATTTAATAATCAGTTTTAATATTTAGGATTCATAAGAATTAGTAAATAAAATAACAAGACAATATAAGAATTAATTCCATAAATACATAAGTTAAAAAGGGGAGGGGGGAACCAAGTGAGAACCATTCCCTTTTTGAGTATTGACACTTAAAATGATTTTTTAAAAGATTTTTATATATTATTTTTAGAGAGAGGGAAAGGGAGAAAGGGAAAGAGACATCAATGTATGGTTGCCTTTCACCTGCCTCCAGCTATGGACCTGGCTGGAGACCTGGCTGGAGACCTGGCTTGCAACCTGGTTATGTGCCCTGGCTGGGAATCAGACCAGCAAGCTTTGGGTTCGCAGGCCAGCACCTTATCCACTGTGCAACCAGCCAGGGCTAAAATGTTTTTAAAAACCCCTTTGACTTAGCAAAAGTGGGAGAAAAACTGCCGGAAAACTTCAGTTTCTTTATGTTTATTGCTCCTGAGTGGGAAGAGAAGGGCTAGGCCCTGATCCCACTGCTCTTGTATAATCCTTCAGAGAGTCTTTTAAAGAAATGATTCACAAAGGAAGGCCAAGGGAAGTATGCATCAATCACAGAAAAGTATAGCCCTGGCTGGTGGAGCAGTGGATAGGCTCTGGCCTGTGAACCCAAAGGTCGCTGGTTTGATTTCCCAGCAAGGGCACATAACCAGGTTGAAAATCCCATCTCCAGCCACCTCCTTAGCGGGAGGCAGGTGAAAGGCAACCATACATTGATGTCTCTCTCCCTCTCTGCCTCTCTCCCTTCCCCTCTCTCTGAAAATAATAAATAAAGTCTTTTTTAAAAATCACAGAAAAGTGAAACCTTAAGGAAAATATTTTAGCAGGAAACTTCAAGCAGTGATATTACAGCACAATGTTAATATCATTCACCAACATTGATAAGCATTCCAGTTACAGATTTCAACCAATATGGAAAATACAGATTGCACTTTAAGTGACAAAAAGTATTTCACCAAATTAATGAGGGAAACCTAGGCTTGAATCATATGGCAGTCAGGATATGCCTGAAAGAGGAAGTGGTGATCAAACAGAGTTGGAAAGCAGCTGTACTCTTGGTCTAAAATCCCTTTCAAAATATAATAACACCAAGCTGACAGAAAATCAGTTTGTTTGGATTCCAGTGGTCATGATTCTGCAAGTCATAATTTGCATTCTAGCCCTGTCCAGGTGGCTCTGTTGCTTGGTGTATCATCCTGTGCACCAAAAGGTTGTGGGTTCAATCCCTGGTCAGGGCACATGCTTAAGTTACGGATTCCACCCCCAGTGTGGGCATGTGTGGGAGGCAACCCACTGATGTTTTTCTGTCTCCTTCTCCTTTCTTCTCTCTCTAAAATCAATAAACGTATCTTTGGGTGAGGATTAAAAATAAAATAAAATAAGTTTCATTCTAAATTTAAAATGATTGGAAGTAATTTGATGAAGATATTACACTCACTCCTGGACCCAAGTTCTCTTGAACCATTTACTGTTCCCTAATTATGACCTTGGACAAAACCCTTTAACTCTCTGTGTCTTGTCCTTGACACCATATGTACTGAAGCGCTCTCCAACCCGCCTTCTGCATCCTACTGTCGATCATTTTGCTCTCAAGGTTCTGACAGGCTAACAACCCAAAGCTGCTGGCTGACTGTGGTAGGGTGAGTGTGGAAGATGGGTGGTGACACAAGAGCACTCTGAAGGGAAAACCATGCTAGATGAGGTTTTTGAAAGTCTTCAGAAAAGACAGCTCATGCAATTCCAGAGTCATAAATTGTCACACAAAGCCAATGATCTCACTTTAGTGATATTTGTTATTGAAAGAAATATGGATAACAACTTGTCTTAAAATCACTTCATGATGTTGTGGTAAATAATGTCAAACCAGCCCAGAGCACTTGCATTTTAGACGGCCTCTAAATATTAACAAACAAAAATGAGACCTTTTGAGCTTCCTTAAACAAAAAGAGGTTGAAGTGCAAAATCATGATTATCTATTTGAAAATAAGAAATATATCACGATTTTTGTCATAAAAGTTCAGTGTCGTGTTTGCAAGATTATTTTTATTTTGCATGTGCCCTATAGTGCTCAAAATTTTAATTGCCACTTCCTCAATAAAATTATTGGAAATCTTCCATCTTGCCATTAGCACTTGCAAAATAACTGTTAACAATATGTTATCCAGACACAGAAACTTTATAATTAATGTTGGAAGAGTCTTCAAAGTCTAGTGACTAAAATATATCCTATAAAAATTACTGGACTTCATTCAATGCTGTTCTGCTGTTTTAAAGTTCAATAAATATGTTGAGGGGGAGATATTTGGCAGCCTAAGCTGGGCAGTCTGGCAGTGAGACCTGAGATGCTGAAGGGTTTGATTTCTGCTGTGTGGTAAGTGTACCAAAGGCCTCCAGAGTTTCAGTGCAACTCCTGAAAGGCTGAAGGAGGTCTGACCAGATGCAGCTCCCAGTGGGAATCTGCCTCACAGTCATTCGGGGCTATATTCCCACCTTGTCAGTTGATGAGGCGCTGGGACAGGTTCCATTTAAGCAATAAAACACAACAGGCCATGTATATATCTGGGTGATTATAGCATAACTCAGATTGTGTTATAAGTCAGGAGGCTGAAGGCCAAGTGTCTTAACTCCATGAGAAGTGCAATATTGGCCCTGAAACACACTGCCTGAAGTGTCTTATTGCTGTCAAGGAATGGAATTTCTACAGTACATTAAGAAAAGGAAAACACTTAGCACAGTGGATTTAAAATAGCCATGGCTATGACATCACTGACAGCTAATCAAAACTCTAATTGCAACCAGAGTTCTGAGACTATTGTATAAAAAGTCTTAACAGACACAGCCATGGATACAAGGAAGAGCAATGTTTGTGCCATGAGAAGAACTTCAGTAGCACAGGATCTTTTTGAAGCAAGAATGGGGTGGGCTGGCAGATTTCAGACAATCTCATTTGCAGTGATTGGGTAACTTCGAAGTCAACTCACCTTTGAGCAAGTAGGCCAAGAAAAAGCAGTCCAAACTACTTCTTGAATATTATTTTTTCTTGTTACCTTATTTTCATACAGTTAAGTCTTTCTTTAAATGATTACAAGATGAGGCAGCATAAATGGGGGCGGGGAGGATTACTCAGTTCGGATGCCGTAGGAGAAGTGGAAGATTATAATGAACTGAGATGAGTTTGGGAATCATATGTTGCTCATGATCCGTGCAAGGAATTTCCAATGATATTAAGTTGAAGTGGTCCAAAAGGATTGAAGTCAGTATGTGGTCATAAGAACCCACAAAATGGAATGTGCATTTCAAGGTCCAGTTAACAGCCTCAATGAATTTAGTATGCCAAAGCATGCACTGATAAGTATGCTCAGAAGGTGCCACAGGAAGGTATGTAACACCATTAACGAGATCCAAAAGAGGGCTTATCTCAGGAGGAGGAGGAGGATTTAGGCCTAATGATTTTCTGGGTCGCCATGAATAAGTATTTAATTTTTGTGGGCTTTAGTTCCTCCACCCCACATGCCCCTGCAAACTCTTCTAGTCTTTGGTTATTGGCATTGCTTCCACAGACTCAAAATGTAGCTATTTTTCCATTTCCTGAAAGTTCACTGACAAAGTCCAAAGAGGTACAATCTAAATAACAAATGCTGTCTTTGACATATCATTGGACATACATATATATTTGGAAATAAAAATTGCGTAAGGACTTTATCATCAGCTTTAGCAAAGATAGACTTAGAGGTAGGCAATTACTACTGCACTCTTACTAATGGTACTGGAGCAACAAAATTTTCACATTGTCATGGGAAAAAACAATGCTGTTTGTTCCATGAAAACTCGAGTTCTGGAGCAAAGGTCTTACAAAAACATATTTCTTTCTTTTATCTCAATTACTGAAAATTTGCATATAGATCTGTCAGCTGTGATTATGTTCATTTACAGGTATTAATGGCACCCTACCTAAAACAAAATATTTATAATAGTTTTATATACATACATTTTTAAAAAGTTAATTTTATTGTTGTTGTATTACATCCATCCCCTTTTTACTCCCCTCTGTCCCCTTCCCCACCCACCTACTCTCCCACAAAGTCACATACATTTCTAATAATTTTTATTTACATCAGTGTGGATTCCTATGAAACAATAAAAATGGTAATATTAGTAACCAAATGACTAAAATTAGATATAAGTAAAATTATAATTCCTTTAAAATATTACACTCTTATTCTTAAGAAATATAGAAAGCAATTGTTTTATTATGTCAAAGTTGTGTGTGTGTGTGTGTGTGCGTATATATATATATATATATATATATATATATATATATATGGAGAGAGAGAGAGAGAGATTTTAAAATTTAATTTTTTTGGCCAATCCATTAAAAATTGTTAAAAGTCCTACTGGTTTTAATGATATCTGAAGTTTAATATCTACTTTGTATTAAGTTGAAATAAGCCACATTTCCAAATTCTGTTTTAACCAATAATCTATAATAGACCTTTCTTAAATTAGATTCTTCATTATTATAATAACCTTTTTTTTTTTTGATAAGAACAAGAACTAGAGTCCAGTGTATATTCAATTAATGACTTAGGATCTAAAATTTGCCATAACCTCAAAGCTAGTCACTGAATAGTTTAATAAGAAATTTTCTATTAATACCACTGTTAAGAAAATATTGTGTCAAGCACTGGACTCTAATGACTAGCTAGTAGCACATTAGTCAGAGCCATTATTAAATGATATTCTTTTTTGTTGTACATCACTGCAATGTGTAAGTACAAAGCCACTTTGAAAACACATATTCCATACTTTCTATAGCAGAGTTACACTATTATAGAAATGACCCACCTAGAACATACCATGGGCTTCTACAATGTAGCCAATTCTCAATTATTTGAACTAATGAATGACCTGAATAAGTTAAGTCAGCAAATAAACCAAGCTCTCTTATTTTAGACCAGAGTTGTTCAACCTTTTTCATCTCATGGCACACATAAACTAATTATTAAAATTCTGCAGCACAACAATAAAACATTTTTTCCCAGTCTGACAAAAAATAGGTATAGTTCCAATTGGTTTTCAAAAGAAGTAATAGTGGTAATTACCTACCCTTTTTACTTCGAAGTGACTTTAAAGAAAATCAGGCACTTACACTTGTATGTAAGGATTTCTGTTACCAAGAATTAACCAATCAGGTGCAACATTATTATGCAACATGAAGAATAAAATGCAACTCTATTATATGACCTATGTATTTACAGTTCAAGACAGGGCAGTTACATCAGATGGCTATTATTGTGTTGGCTGTTGTTATTTTTTTTATTTGACAGTCTAAGGGAAAAGGGGTCAGTGCCCCTGGTTAAAAAGTCATGTACTGCATGTTTTAAAATTTCTTGCAGCTCTCCAGTTGAAAATCGCTATTTTAGACATTGCTTATAACATGCTGTTAGAAGTTATTTGCTGCCATTGGAATAATGAATATATTTGGCTAAAGAATTCA
This sequence comes from Noctilio leporinus, assembly GCA_004026585.1. Lineage (NCBI taxonomy): Eukaryota > Metazoa > Chordata > Mammalia > Chiroptera > Noctilionidae > Noctilio > Noctilio leporinus. The sequence continues at coordinate 29,387 of PVIW01011294.1, forward strand.
AAATATGCACATTCTACTCCACTAATCACTCCTCTTCAGAAGTTACTCAGAGGGAAAACACACACACACACAAACACACACCACACAAAAGGGAAGCAAAGTGCAAAGTGCTGGGGTTTTTGCTTGTTTGTTTCTATTGGCTTAGCTCTGTCCACTGCAAAATGAAGATAAATTTAGGGTAGACTGAGTATGTAGTTATCTCCAACATCTAATGCACGGTAGGCTCTTACCATCTTCTGGCCAATCATATGGTACAGAAATCAAAACAATGACCAATAAACACAGGCATGCTTTGAGGGGAGCAGCCAGAGAGTAGCTGGCCTTCTTGCTGCACCAGCAGCCTGATGTACAATCACTGAAGACAGCCCTTTGTTGCACAAGCATGGAAACAGTAACCTTGATCATCAGCCCACCAACTATCATCCCCAACTCTGAACAATCAGCTTGGCAATTCCCCTTTACGGGGAAGGGTTAAAAAGAGGCTGAGCAGAGAGGGGTTGGATTGGTAGATTTTGTCATTGTTTCTGTGTTTCCTCTCTGCTCAACATGTTTATAATAAGCATACATATGCTGGGGAAGTGGGAAAACATTGTAGCTTTTTTAAGTGATACATGAAGTGGGTCAAATAGAAGTGGTAGGTGAGCAACAGAGAACTGGGGATTACCTGGAAGAGAACTTCCTTGAGGTCTATAAAACACTGTGTGAAGAAGCCTGTGAATGACTCAGCATTCACTGCAATCTCCTTCCACTGATCCATATCCTCCTTGTAGTAAAGGGATGGTGAAAAGATGAGTCTACATTCCATGAATAGGGGTGAGGGGATGAGACAAAGTGCTTGCCCCACAAACAGAACTTGTCTTCTGTGTAATCACCAGAATGATGTAACTTAAATCTTTCTTCCATGGCTGAGCAAATAAAATTTGAAAAAGAAGAAAGGGGAACAGAGGGGAGCAAAAAAGGGGATGGATGTAATACAACAACAATAAAATTAAATTAAAAAAAAAAGAAGAAGAAGAAGAAGAAAGAAAAATATCGCAAAAAGATAGGAATCCAGTACCAAAGAAAAGAACAAAAGAAAGCCTAAGTAAATCACAAAGAGACGAGCTAACCCTTCAGTAGTTAGGACAACAGACACTATAATGGTTTGAATAGTGATGCCTTCTCAACGGCCCCGCCCCTGCCAGCAAAATTCATGTCTAACTAGAACCTCTGAGTGTGACCTTAGTTGGAAGTAGTCTTTTCAAATATAATCAAGTGAAGATGAGGTCATACTACATACTAGGGTGGGCCCTGTGTCCAATATGATTGGTATTCTTATAAAAAGGAAACTTTGACACAAATATAGAGAGTACAACCATATGAAGCTGAAGATAGGGATTCAGAATTAATGCTGACACAAACCAAGGAAAACCAAAGAGTGCCAGCAACCACCAGAAGCTAGGAAGAGGCAAGGAAGAATCCACTGCTAGAGCCGACAGGGAGACGATGGCCCTGCTGACACCCTGACTTTGAACTGCCTGACTGCAAACCTGTGAGAAAAAATATCCGTTGTTCTGAGCCACCTGGTTGTAGTAATTTGTTATGGCATCCCCAAGAATCTAATATAGACGTCAATGGTGCATTATTAAAAGTTGATTATTTATTATGTTGTTCTTTCTTTGCTTTATATTTATTTTATTCACATACAAAAATTAGCCTTTTACACAGGAAAATAATATTATATACCCACTTCCCTGCATGGACTTGAAGTTTTCCTCTGCTTGTTGGGATTGATAAGTACAAAACCCTCACTTTCTCTCCACTCCTCTTGTAATTAATCATCATGCCTTTGTAAATTTTTCATTTATGAAGTAGAATATTTCTCAGTGCTGAGGCCTACATGAGGCCTACAACCCAGCCTTATTAGGACTATTATCTCCTAATGACCAAATAAACTGATTCAATCCACAGTGAGGCCATGAGAATGATTAGATAATGTGGACAAATTGCAGCATTTATTTTAGGCATTGCTTTCTTTTCACTGTAATAAATTACATATTCAGGAATTATGTAGTATTTATAATGAACTAAGCCTTGCTTTTCTAAGTTGTAGTATGCCTTTTTATGTGCTTAAAAAGTTTTTTCTCCAACCTCATGCTACTGATTAAGAATCTCTTCTCTAAATTACTTTAATTTGCATCGAGGGATACAGAAACAGAAACAGCACTAACCTTTGGCCTGTAAATGCACTCAGGAATCATGATGATCAGTACTACTCTGCTGAGTTGTATCAGTCATAGAAATATCAGCAAAGGTGGATTTATCATGTAATGGGCCTAATGGGACCCAACTTTTGATTTCACTTACATGCTGCCAAGTATCCTGACTTGAGTAGAGGTTTTGGTCAAAAGCCCAGCTCTCAGCCTTCTTATCTCAGTTGCAATGTCTGGGTCCTGAATCACCATGATAACAGTAACAGAAAAATGATGAAAACAGTAACAATAATGACAGCTAACATTCATTGAACACTATGTTTTAGGTACTTTGCTAAGAATTTCACCTACATGTCCTTATTTAACAATCACAAAAACTCTGTGACATAGGTGCTATTGTTATCCCAGTTTTATAAATGAGGAAACCTATTTAGAAATGAAAACCAATTTTATCAGTCAAGATACATGCCAGCACAGGGAACAGATAGCACCCTCAAAAAGATAAATAAGGAAAATTTGCATGGGCTTGGACAACAAGTGGGATTGACTGTGGCGGCAGGGGATAGGGAAGGGTGGGGAAGGGGAGAGCAGAGGTGGGGAATGGGATGAATGTAATACAACAGCAACAAAATTAAATTAAAAGTAGAAAAGAAAAAAGAAAATTTGGCTCTCTGCTCCTCCTGTTCAACAGACAGCCATGTCTTCCTGCACAGGGCCAGCTTCAACCCTGAGACACGATGGTGAAGGTTGGACTGAATGAGTCTGACTGTATTGGGTGCCTTGTCACCAGGGCTGCGTTTTACTCTGGCAAAGTGAATGTTGTCGCCATCAATGATCCTTTCATTGACCTCAACTATATGGTTTATATGTTCCAGTATGATTCCACTTAGTGCAGGTTCAAAGGCACAGTCAAAGCTGAGAACAGGAAACTTGTCATCAATGGAATGTCCATCGCCCTCTTCCAGGAGCAAGATCCCGCCAACATCCAATGGGGTGATGCTGGTGCTGAATATGTTGTGGAGTCCATGGAGGAGGCTGGGGCTCACTTGAAGGGTGGAGCCAAGAGGGTCATCATCTCTGCTCCTTCTGCTGATGCCCCTATGTTTGCAATGGGTGTGAACCATGACAAGTATGACAACTCCATAAAGATGGTCAGCAATGCCTCTTGTACTACCAACTGCTTGGCCCCCTTGTCCAAGGTCAGCCATGACAACCTTGGCATTGTGGACTTATGACTACAGTCTATGCCATCACTGCCACCCAGAAGACTATGGAGGCCCCCTGGGAACCTGTGTCATGTTGGCCAAGGGGCCACCCAGAACATCATCCCTGCTTCTACTGGTGCTGCCAAGGCTGTGGGCAAGGTTGTCCCTGAGCTGAATGGGAAACTCACTGGCATGGCCTTCCAAGTCCCTATCCCTATGTGTTGGTTGTAGATCTGATCTGCAGCCTGGAGAAAACTGCCAAATATGATGACATCAAGAAGATAGTGAAGCAAGTAGCAGAGGACCTTTTCAAGAGCATCCTGGGCTACACTGAGGACCACATTGTCTCCTGAAACTTTAACAGTGACACCCACTCCTCCACCTTCGATACAGGGGCTGGCATTTCCCTCAGTGACCACTATGTCAAGCTCATTTCCTGGTATGACAATGAATTTGGCTACAGCAACAGGGTAGTGGACCTTATGGTACTTGTGGCCACCAAGGAGTAAGAGCCCTCTGGACCACCAGCACCAGCAACAGGAAGAGGGGCCCTCAGCTATTAGGGAGTCCTTGTCCCTAATCAATTCCCTAGCCATGAGAATCTCCTGACCTCCCATTTCCATCCTAGACTTCCTGTCATACACCATCAATAAAGTTCACTGTACCTAGCCAAAAAGGAAAGAAAGAAACGAAGGAAGGAAGGAAGGAAGGAAGGAAGGAAGGAAGGAAGGAAGGAAGGAAGGAAAGAAGGAAAGAAAGAAGGAAGGAAGGAAGGAAGGAAGAAACGAACAAACAAAGAAAATGAAAATTCAATGAAGGGACTATTTTTAAAAAGTTATGGGCAAGATTAAGGGAAATCTAATGGTGAGGGGCTAAACCCATCAGGAAGCTCTTACTATCTCAGGCTGGAACACTGCAAAACCAACCAATAGCTTTTGCTAGAAGGACACAGTCATTGCCAAACTGTGACCTGGCCAGTAGGTGGCTAGGAGAAAAAATACTCAGACCTTTCTCTGATCTTCTGCAGCTTCTCTTATATACTAACCCAACTGGAAATTAGAGGTCATGGGAAGTTGGTGGTACAGTCCACAGAACTCAGCCAGCAGGATAGAGAACAGGGTAGAAAAGAGTGGAAGACAGATTTGGAGGGGCAAAAGTATTCCACACAACAAATTAATTTATCTGGAACCTACAACTATTCATTGTTGGGTGAAGGCAAAATGCAACTGTGGGCAGAGTTCAGTCACTTAACCACTAATTTACAGTGTCTGCTGAGAAAGAAAAAAAAACTCTGATAAAGAAACCCATGGGGATTGTAAGGGAGGATTTTCCTCTCCCCTGCCCTTCCTGAAATTTATGTACAGCATCCTGCTCCAGCTGAATTGCTAGTCTTTCCAGAGAGCTCCTCTGATACAGACAGAGTGGGTTTCTGCAGAAGGAAGGGTGCACAGTTTTCTCCCACTGAAGTGTAAGCTCTATTAGCACAGAGATTTTGATCAGCTTCTTCACTGCAATACAAGTTATTTCCATAAATTCAGTTACTGCCTTCTGGACCAAGAGATCCTGAGCCTCTCATCTTCAGAAAGAAACCTCCTAGCAACAGAATGTGATGAATGAAATACTCTGACCACTCTGCTTATCTTTCTTGTCCCCTTCTTGTTTCTTTCACTTTTGAAGTTATGAAATGGTTCCAGTCTTTGATCGACTATTGAACATTTGTTACAATGGTAATCTAATGAGTGCAATGTGTCACATTCTATGCTAAGAGCTTTATGTGGATTATTTTAGTCGATTCTCACCATCACATTCCTCTGAGATCAATTCCATTATTTTAATCTTACTAGTAAGTAAAATGAAATGCACACTCAGATATATCTGATTCCAAATGCCAAACTAAAACCACTTACCCCATATTGCCTCCCTACATGGCAATATATCACTGTTTATATCACTGTTTAAAAGTAACAATTCAGGCCCTGACTGGTGTGGCTCAGTTGGTTGGGTGTCATCTCACAAAGTGAAGGGTCACTGGTTTGATTCCCAGTCAGGGCACCTGCTTAGGTTGCGAGAGCTCATACAAGAGGCAGCTGATCAATGTTTCTCTCCCTCTCTTTCTCCCTCCCTTCCTTTCTCTCCAAAAAATAAATAATTAAAATCTATTTTTTTTAAAGAAACAACTCAGTTGGTGAGGCCCAGACTTGGACAGTAATGGGCTGTCATGCCCACCTCTGATGCCTCATCAACCATCATGATGTCTGCTGCAGATCATAACCTGGCCCCAGCTCTTCTGGGTAAGTCAGTAAACACCATCATTCCTGCAACAGTGCCAAGCCTTAGTCGATTCTCTATTAGGCCTCCCACTTAAACGACTTCAAACTCAAACAGCTGCTGTTTCCCCAAGCTTTCAGTGCCCTAATCCATCAACCATCCCCCCTGATGAGTGTTGGAAATTTTGTTTTGTGGTGCAGACTTGCCCAGGCATCAATGAAAACACACTGTGCAAATTTGCTACTACTAGGAGAATAAATGCCCCTCCTCCCACTGCTGCTCCTCTGGACTGTTCTGCATCAAAGCAGCAGTCCCACAGGCTGCTCCCAGACAATGGCTGGGCATGGCAGGATGCTCAGGCCAGCCCAATCTGACAGGATGTGGGGACTTTCCAATACGTCATGTCACGTGAGGACTCCTCATTAGCCTGGGTGAACCTTTCTTGCAATCACACTGCAGTCTAAGACTCCTCCTTCCCAATCCACTCTCTTTTGCTCTCACATTCCATAGATGTCAGACCTACATGTGGTCTGAAACCTCTCCCACCTTCTCCAGCTCCTTTTTCCAATAAATCTCTTTCATGTCTAATTCCATCTTGGCCTCTGCTTCTTAGTAGGCATGAGCTAATGCAAGTGGTACTGAGGGTGGTCTGAGAAAACAGGTGGTAGCTATGAACATGAAACCGACTTACTCATCACCCAAAGGCAAAGAGAATGCCATCCTAAATGGTAAGTGGGGCATATATGGTCCCTGGCACAGGTTCAATTACCAGAAATTTTACTAGTGGTTACCTGGGAAAATGTCCCAAAGGTAATAAACACCCTTGCAGATAAAATAATTTAAGCATTTGAAATTAGGATGTGAGATAACAATAACTATAAGAACAACTATGACTTCTAAATTGTTTTGATCTCCTGCGGAGGAATGATGAGAAACTGTGAAACATTAACCAGCAGTTAAGCTAAGTGTGAGAGCCAGAACATGCTTTGGGTAGTTTACAAAGAGGCTCTTAGCTCCTAAAGTAGAAGAGCAGACACAGTGAGCAGTACTGGAGAACTGGCAGTTGAGTGGCAGAGCTCCTGAGATGCTTGGATGCCACCCAAGGTGAGTCTGTTCTGCTACAGTACTTGCTTGGGGAAAACTGAAACCCTGAAATAGAGGATGGGTCCCTCTGAATGGATTCCTCTACAGATGTTGGCTCTGCAGAGCCCCTTGGGACTGCTGGAACTGTGTGCATTTTCATTCAGAGGGTCGGTACAAATTCCTTCACTTGATAAGACTGTCGTACTTGTTAGGAAGAAATAGGGAGGAGTGATATTATTGCATGGGAGTTTCCATGTGTGTACAGATGAGTATACATAGCTGAACAGTTTCCATCAGTGACCCCCTGACCTGGGCCTGGGAATCACCTCATTGTAGTTTTCCTGTTGTCAACACTGGCGCATTCAGGACTTGCACTGGAAGCATCATGCCAACTCCTCCTCCATGACTGTTCACCAAGCTCAGCTCACCTAAACTCCATAGTTATTTCCTGATGAATGACAATGGCAGACCAACTCCGATCCAAGAGTTCCAGTAAATACCTCGACCTTTAGTTGCAACCACACCTAACCCAGTGAGGTCTGAAGCCCAGCCTTGAGAAGTCTCCCTTCCAAACTGTTCCTTCTGTGGGTATGCTTCCTCAGCCCTAGGGTTCACTTTAGAATGCTTTATACATCCTCACTCTCTTATATGTTTTTAATAATTCTTTATATTAAAAATCCTTCATTTAATTACACTGGCATGTAGGCCAGAAGATTATCTTCTACAGTAAAGCCTAGAGACTATATTATTCACTAACGCCATTAAAAATGCAATGGCAGGAGGGCCATGAGCATCACTTAAGAATTCATGGTGACTCTCTATAGGCTGGGACTGACTAGGAAAGACAACCACAGATAGGAGCTCACTAATATTCATGGGAGATGATGGGGCCCTGAAGCACTAAAGGCTGGGGTTGGGGTGGGGGGCTGTTTAACCACCAAAAGCAAAGATGCTGCAATTACCATTAGTAACATGGAAGGCTGGAGAAGTAGCTAAGGGGTCTTGACTAACAAAGAGCTGTTGTGGAGATTAATATAACACATCATCTGTAAGGGTAAAATACCAAAAAAGTGCTGCCTAATTAATTTGTATGATTATAAAAAAAAGAAAGAAAGAAAGAAAGAAAAGCATCCCTTGCTCAGCTTTCAGACCTAGAATCCCTTGACTTGAAAGGGTCTCCAGAAGGAAGAATACTGTAACACTATGATTAATACATATTGCAATGATTCCCCCAGTTCTTCCCTAATGGGATCTATGGCCATATACTTGGCTGACTCAGTACACTGGAGAAAGGGGAATACCTAGAAATATCAAGGATACTGGATTCAGAGTTTGAACTGACATTGAATCCCAGGGACCCAAAGGGTCATCATTGTCCCCCTGTTAGAATGGAATCTTACGGACAAGATGCCAGATAATAAATGCATTTATTCAGTTATGCCCAAAATCTGACTTGCAAGTCCCATAACACACCTAGTGCTCACTTTCTCAGTTCTCTACCTTATTATTGGAATGAACATGTTAGGCAGTTCAAGTAACCACCACATTGGGTCCTCAGCATATGGAGTGGGAAAAACCAAATGGAAATCTTTTAAACTGCTCTGATCTCATGGACCAAGATAGTAAATCAAAAACAATTCACATACCAAGGAGAGACAGAGGACATTAGTGCCACCATTAAAACTTAAAAGATGGAGGGATAGTGGTCCCAGTTACATTTCTGTTTAATTAGGTAGTCTCTCCCTGCCGAAACCTGATGGATCCTACTAAACCTTAAGCCTCTTTATCCAGAAACAGAGCACAAATTATTTTGTTGTAATGATTATTGATCACTCAAATTTCATCATTGGAACTCTAATTTATTACTCAAGTTGTGGATACCTGTAGATCACACTAAATCAGAACTTAATAGAGAACAATATGACTATGATTTTAGACAAAGAATATTGCCTCTGGATATATTATAATCATCTTAACTGTGCTCCATCGACAATAAATACCATGATGTTCTCAAAAATTACACATTATGAGTTCATACTTCACTGCTTTGCTCCTCTATGGGGACTATTATTTTCTGTATATTTAGTTGGTTATCTATTTTAAGTCTTAACACAAGAGCCACCTTTTCCAGGAAGCCTCCCTGAAACTCAATTTACATACCAAGCTGGTTTATTTATTTATTTTTATTATTATTTTTTAATTTTATTGTTGTTGTATTACATCCATCCCTTTTTTGCCCCCCTCTGTCCCCCTCCCCACCCACCCATTCCCCCCAAAGTCAATCCCACCTGTTGTCCATGTCCATGGTTCCTTTATACTAGGTTCTTGTCTAAACTGCTCCCCTTTCTTGCCTCTGCCTCCCCCCTCCCCCCAACCCCTTCCCCCTGACCACTGAAG
>PVIW01011295.1:0-38479 GCA_004026585.1 Noctilio leporinus
AACAATAAAATTTAAAAAAAAAAAAGAAAGAAAAAAAAAAAGGACTTAGAAATTATCAGTAAAAGCCAAGGGGAAATGAAGAATATAATTTCTGAATTGAAGAATACAGTAGAAGGAATCAACAGTAATTTAGAGGAAGCAGAGGATTGGATCAACGAGTTGGACAACAATGTAGAAAAATATTCCAAGACAGTACAACAGAATGAAAAAAGGCTGAACAAGAATGAAGCGGTTTTTAGAGAGCTGCAGGACAACATGAAATGCAATAATATCCATATCATAGGGATACCAGAAGGAGAAGAGAAACAAGGAATGGAAAACCTGTTCAAAAAAATGATAGAAAATGTCCCTAACATGATGAGTGAAAACATTACTCAAGTTAATGAAGCACAGAGGGTCCCAATGAAGATCAACCCAAACAGACCCACTCCAAGGCACATTATAATTAAAATGGCAAATTTTAGAGACAAAGAGAGAATCCTAAAAGCATCAAGGGAGAAACAGCAAATAACCTATAAGGGGGCTCTGATAAGGCTATCAAATGATTATTCAACAGAAATAATACAAGGGAATGGCAAAAAATATTCCAAGTAATGGGAAACAGAGGCCTGCAACCAAGAATATTCTACCCAGCAGGGCTCTCATTCAAAATGAAAGGAGAAATAAGGAGTTTCCCAAACAAAAGAAGACTAAAAGAATACATCTCTACCAAACCAGCATTGCAAGAAATGCTACATGGTATGCTTTAAAATAAATTTTAAATAAGGAAGAAACATTCCCCAGCCAGGGCACATAATCAGGTTGCAAGCCAGGTCTCTAGCCAGGTCCGTGGCTGGAGGCAGGTGAAAGGCAACCATACATTGATTTCTCTCTCCCTCTGTCTCTCTCTGTTCCCCTCTTTTAAAAAATAATGAGGTGGAATCTTAAAACAAAAAAAAAAAAGAGTAATTTAAAAATAATAAAGGAAGAAACAAAGAGAGACAAAGAGGAACACTGGTACAAAGTGGGAAAATGGCAATAAATAAATCAATAATAACCTTAAATGTAAATGGGTTAAATGCACCAATCGAAAGGCATAGGGTAGCTGAATGGATTCGAAAACATGACCCACATATATGCTGTTTTCAGGAGACCCAGCTTGGAACAAAAGATCGAAACAGATTGAAAGTGAAGGGATAAAAAAATATATATCAAGCAAATGGATATGAAAAAAAGTCTGTGGTAGGAATACTTATTTCAGACAAAATAGATTTTACAATGAAGGCCATAAAAAGAGATAAAGAAGGACATTTCATAATACTTAAGGGAACAATCCATCAAGAAGAAATAACTCTGGTAAACATATGTGCACCCAATGTAGGAGCTCCCAAATATATAAGGAAAATCTTGGAGGACTTCAAGAAGGATATAGACATCAACATACTAATAGTAGGGGATTTTAATACCCCACTATCAACAATAGACATATCTTACAAACAAAAAATCACTAAGGATGTTGTGGCATTGAACAACACTCTAGAGGAATTGGACCTAACTGACATATACAGAACCTTTCATCCCAAAGAAGCAAAATATACATTCTTTTCAAATGCACATGAAACATTCTCTAAGATAGACCACATGGTAGGTCACAAGACAAGTCTTCACAAATACAGGAAAATTGAAATCATTCCAAGCATATTTGTAGATCACAATGACTTGAAACTAGAAACCAATCTCAAGGGAAGAAAAAAAAAACAAAAAAAAAAACACTCTAACTCATGGAGACTGAATAACATGCTTTTAAGTAATGAATGGGTTAACAATGAGATTAAAGATGAAATTAAAAAGTTTCTGGAAACAAATGACAATGAATACACAACAGTCCAAAGCTTATGGGACACAGCAAAGGCAGTCTTCAGAAGGAAATTCATAGCAATACAGACCTATCTAAAAAGGTCACAAGAAGCTTATACAAACAACCTAACCATAGAGCTGCAAGAACTAGAAGAGCAAAAACAAACAAAGCCTGAGCAAATAGAAGGGAGGAAATCAAGATCAGAGAAGAACAAAATAACTTACAGACTCAAACTATGATTTGAAGAATCAACAAGTCCAAGAGTTGGTTCTTTGAAAAAATAAACAAAATTGACAAGCCTTTATCCAGACCATGAAGAAAAAGAGACAGAGGACCCAAATAAACAGAATCAGAACTGACAGAGGAGAAATCACAACTGATAATTCAGAAATACAAAGGATTGTAAGAAATTACTACAAACAACTCTGACAAGAAATATGACAACCTGGGTGAAATGGACAAATTTTCTGGATATGTATAACCTTCCAAAACTAAATCCAGAAGAAGCAGAAAGCCTGAGTAGGCCAAAAACAACTAATAAAATTGAAGAACTAATCAAAAATCTCCCAAAGCACAAGAACCCTGGTCCAGATAGATACACAGGTGAATTCCACAAAACATTTAAAGAAGAACTAACTCCTATCCTCCTCAACCTACACCAAAAAATACAGGAAGAGGGAAGACTCCCAAACTCTTTCTATGAGGCCAGTATTATTCTAAACCCAAAACCAGGTCAAGCCACAACTAAGAAAGAAAACTATAGGACAATATATCTGATGAACATAGATTCTAAGATTCTCAATAAAATATTGGCCAACCTAATCCAGCAATACATTAAAAAGATCATACACCTTGATCAAGTGGGTTTCATCCCAGGGATGCAGAGATGGTACAACATTTGCAAATCAATAAATGTAATACACCACATCAACAAAATGGAAGATAAAAACCATATGATCATATCAATAAATGCTGAAAAAGCATTTGATAAAGTACAGCAACCATTTATGATAAAAACCCTCAGAAAGATGGGAATAGAGGGAGTATACCTCAACATAATAAAGGTCATCTATGAGAAACCTGAAGCCAACATCAAACTCAACAGGCAAAAACTAAAAGCTTTCCCCCTAAGATCAGGAACAAGACAAGGCTGTCCACTTTCTCCACTTCTGTTTAACATTATTTTGGAAGTTCTAGGCATAACTATCAGAGAGGAAAAAGGAATCAAAGGTATCCAAATTGGAAAGGAGTAAGTCAAACTGACATTATTTGCAGATGATATGATAGTGTACCCAATAGCCTCCACCAAAAACTTACTTGACCTAATAAGCAAATTTAGCAAAATAGCTGGATATAAAGTCAATATCCAGAAATCAAAAGCATTTTTGTATACCAATAATGAAACATCAGAGATAAAAGCTAGAAAACAAACTCAATTTACCATAGCAACAAGAAAAATAAAGTACTTAGGAATAAACTTAACCAAGCAGGTAGAAGATCTATCTGTACTCAGAAAAATACAGAACGTTAAAAAAAGAAATGAAGGAAGATACACATAAATGGAAGCATATACCATGTTTATGGATGGGAAGAATTAACATCATTAAAATGTCCATACTACCCAAAGCAATCTATAGATTCAATGCAATTCCAATTAAAATGGCAATGACATACTTCAAAGAGATAGAAACAATACTTCGAAAATTCATACAGAGCCAAAAATGCCCACAAATAGCCACAGCAATCTTGAGAAAGAAGAACAAGGTAGGAGGAATCACAATACCAGGCATCAAACTGTACTATAAGGCTACTGTCATCAAAACAGTCTGGTACTGGCATAAGAATAGACATATAAATCAACGGAACAGAATAGAAAGCCCAGAAATAAACTCAGGACTCTATGGTCAATTCATATTTGACAAAGGGGGAATGAAATGGAGTGAAAACAGTCTCTTCAACATGTGGTGTTGGGAGAACTGGACAGCGACATGCAAAAAGATAAACTAGACCACCAACTTACACCATACACCAGAATAAATTCAAGATGGATAAAGGGCTTAAACATAACCAGTGCCCTCATAAAGGTCCTGGAGGAAAATAAAGACAGTAAAATTTTAGATATCCTACACAGAAATATGTTTACTGATACTCCACCAAGGGCAAAGGAAATAAAAGAACAAATAAACAAATGAGACTATATCAAATTGAAAAGTTTCTGTTCAGCTAAAGAAAACACCAGTTAATTCAAAGGGAACCAACTGTATGGGAAAACATAATTGCCAATGATACCTCAGACAAGGGTCTGATCTCCAAAATATTTAAAGAACTAATGTGACTTAACACCAGGGAGACAGACAGCCCAATAAGAAATTGGGCAAAGGATCTGAACAGACAACTCACTGAGGAAGACATACAAAGGGCCCAAAAGCATATGAAAATGCTCCACATCACTAGCCGTCAGAGAGATACAAATTAAAACCACAATAAGATACCACCTCACACCTATCAGAATGGCAATCATCAACAAATCAACAAACAACAAGTGTTAGTGAGGATGTGGGGAAAGGGAACCCTAATGCACTGTTGGTGGGAATGCAGACTGATGCAGCCACTATGGAAAACAGTACGGAGTTTCCTTCAAAAACTAAAAATAGAACTACTTTTTGACCCAGCAATTCCACTACTAGGACTGTACTCAAAGAACCCTGAAACACCAATTCATAGGAACCAATATACCCCTATGTTCATAGCAGCACTATTTACAATAGCCTAGTGCTAGAAACCACCTAAGTGCCCATCAATGGATGATTGGATCAAAAATTTTGCTACATTTACACAATGGAATACTACACAGGAGAAAAAAAGAAGGAACTCCTACCCTTTGCAACAACATGGATGGAACTGGAGAGTATTATGCTTAGTGAAATAAAACAGTCAGTGAAAGACAAATACCATATGATCTCACCCATTACATTACAATAATGAACAAAACAAAAAGCAAGCAAAACAGGACCAGATACATGAATACAGTGAATAGACCTTCAGTGGGCAGGGGGAAGGGGAGTGGGTGGAGCAGAAAGGAAGAGGCAAAGAAGGGGATCAGTTTAGTTAAGAAAATAATATGGAAGAATCATGGACATGGACAACAAGTGGGATTGACTTTGTTGGGGAGTGGGTGGGTGGAGAAGGGGACAGAGTGGAGCAAAAGGAGGATGGATGTAATACAAAAGCAATAAAATTAATTTTTTTAAAAAAGGAATTTAAAAAATGAGGATACTCCTGGCTGGTGGCTCAGACCTGGGAACCCAAAGGGTACTGGAAGCAGGGATCCCCAACCCCCAGGCCATGGGCCACACAGCAGAATATGAACAGCAGACAAGTGAGCAAAGTTTCATCTGTATTTACATTACCAACTAGCTCTGTCTTCTGTCAAATCCACGGTAGCATTAGATTCTCATAGGAACACAAACTCTACTGTGAACTGGGAATGTGAGGAATCTAGGTTGTTTGCTCCTTAAGAGAATCTAATGCCTGATGATCAAAGGTGGAGCTGAGGCAATGATGCTAGCACTGGGAAACAACTACAATATAATATATTATATTGTAGTTAATTCTTCCCATCTATGAATATGGTATATGTTTCCATTTATTTATATCTTAATTAATTTCTTTCTTCAGTGTCCTGTATAATACATAATAAATATAGATATTTATTAGCAGAGAGGTTTGACTATACAAAGACCATAATTAATCAATTGCCTGAAGACTTATATCAAAACCCTATCAGTGAGTGTCAAGTGGCAGCACCTGGTAGTAGGCTCTAAAGCCATTCCTCACCCATAGCTCTGGTCCATGGAAAAAATGTCCTCTATGAAATCAGTCCCTGGTGCCAAAAAGGTTGGAGAATGCTGCTGGAAGGATAAGAAAAATAGCAAGAAATTTAAAACCTGTTTGAAAAAAATAATGACAAAATTTCCACTAACCTGGTGAAGGAAATAGACATGGAAGGCCAGGAAGCACAGACACCCAAACAAGATGGACTCAAAGAGGCCCACACCAAGGCACATCATAATTAAAATGCCAAAGTTTAAAGACCAAGAGACAATCTTAAAAGCAGCAAGAGAAAAGGAGCTAGTTACCTACAAGGGAGGTGCCATAGACTGTCAGCTGATTTTTCAACAGAGATTTTGCAGGGCAGAAGGGACTGGCAAGAAGTATTCAAAGTGATGTAAAACAAGGACCTACAACCAAGATTAATCTGTCTACCAAAGCTATCACCATTTATTTATTTATATTAAACTTATTGGGGTAACATTTGTTAATAAAATTATATAGGTTTCAGATGTATAATTCTATAATACATCATCTGTATATTGTATTGTGTGTCTATCATGCTAAGTCAAATCTCCTTTTAACACCATTTATCCCTCATATACCCTCTTCTGCCTACCCTCAACCACATTCCCTCTGGTAATCAGCATAATATAGTCTGTGTCTACGAGATTTTTTTTTTTTTTTTTGCTTAATCCATTCAATGTTTTCATTCAGTATCCCAACCACCTCTCCTCTGACAGCAGTCTATTCTCTGAACCTATGAGTCTGTTTCTATTTTTGCTTGTTGATTTATTTTGTCCATGAGATTCCACATATAAGTGAATTCATGTGGTACTTTTAATTTTTTTTTTTTTTTGGTTCAATTATAGTTGTCCCAATTTTCCCCATTGCTCTTTCCTACCCACCCATTTCCCACTCCCAGTCAGTCCCCACCCTGTTGTCCATGACCATGAGTCTTTTATACTTGTTCTTCACTAAACCCTTCCTCTTCTTTCCACCATTATCTGCCTCCACCATCCCTTCTGGTTGATGTCCATTTGGTGTTTATGTCTATGTCTCACTCTATTTTGCTTGTTTCTTTGTTTTGTTCACTAGGTTCCACTTATAGGTGAAATCATAGGGTATTTGTCATTTACTGCATGGCTTATTTTACTTAACATAATACTATCCATTTCCATCCATGCTGTCATGAAGGTAGGAGTTCCTTCCTTCTTTCTGCTGCATAGTATTTTATCGTGTAAATGAAACCAGTTTTTTGATCTATTCATTTACCGATGGGCATTTAGGCTGTTCCCAGCTCTTAGCTATTGTAAATAACACTGAACGTTGGGGTATATAGGTGCTTTTGAATTGGTGTTTCAGGATTCTTATGGATCCCAGCAGTGGGATCACTGGATCAAAAAGCAATTCCATTTTTAGTGTTTTGAGGAAATTACATACTGTTTTCCACAATGTCTGCCCCAGTCTGTATTCAACTACCAGTGCGCTAGGGCTCCTCTCTCTCTGCATCCTCACCAGCACTTGTTTGTTGATTTGTTAATGATGGTCATTCTGACTGGTGTGAGATGGTATCTCATTGTGGTTTTAAATTGCATCTCTCTGATGGCTAGTGATCAGATGTTGGGCAGCTTTTCATACATCTGTGGTCCCTCTGTATGTCCTCTTTGAGAATAGTTTGTTCAGGTCCTTTGCCTATTTTTAAATTGGGTTGTGTTGCTTCCTGGTGTTAAATCATATAAGTTCTGTATATATTTTGGAGATTAAACCCTTGTCTGAGTTATCAGTGGCAAATACATTTTCCCATAAGGTTGGTTCCTTGTTCATTTTGATGATGTTTTCTTTGGCTGTGCAGAAGCTTTTTAGTTTGATATAGTTCTGTTTGTTTATTCTTTCCTTTATATCTCTTGCCCTAAGACATATATCAGCAAAAATATTCATGGGATATCAGAAATTTTATTGTCTGTTTTCCTTCAGGAGTTTTATGATGCCATGGCTTACATTTAAGTCTTTTATCCATCTTGAGTTTATTTTGGTGTATGGTGTAAGTTAGTGGTCTAGTTTCATTTTTTTGCATGTTGCTGTCCAGTTCTCCTAACACCATTTGTTGAAGAGGCTATTTCCTACTCCATTTTATGCTACTGCCCCTTGGTCAAGTATTAATTGACCATAAAGATCTGGGTTTATTTCTGGGCTCTTTATGCTGTTACATTGATCTATGTGTCTATTCTTATGCCAATACCAGATTGTTTTGATTATAGTGGCCATATAGTATAGTTTGATATCAGGTATTGTGATCCCTCCTAATTTGTTCTTCTTTCTCAAGATTACTGAGGCTACTCAAGATCTGTTAGGTTCCAAATAAATTTTTGAAATATTTGTTTTATATCGGTGAAATATGCCATTGGTATTTTAATAGGTATTGTGTTGAATCTATAGTTTTTTGATTAGTATGGACATTTTAATGATGTTAATTCTTCCCATCTATGAATATGGTATATGTTTCCATTTATTTATATCTTAATTAATTTCTTTCTTCAGTGTCCTGTAGTTTTCTGTGTACAGGTCTTTTATCTTCTTGGTCAAGTTTATTCCTAGGTACTTTATTTTTCTTTGCTATAGTAAATGGGATTTTTTTCCTAGTTTCTGTTTTTGATATACAAAATACCTTCAATTTATGAATATTGACTTTATATCCCACTGTTTTGCCAAATTTATTTAGTAGGATAAGTAGTTTTTTGGTAGAATCTATAGAGTTTTCTATGTATATTTTCATGTCATTTGCAAAAAGTGACAATTTTATTTCCTTCTTTCCAATTTAGATGCATTTTATTTATTTATTTATTTATTTGGCATGATGACTGTGGCTAGAACTTTTAATAATATGTTGAATAAAAGTGGTGAAAGCAGACATCTTTGCCTTGTTCCTGATTTTAGGGGGAAAACTTTTAGGTCTTGCCCATTGAGTAGGATGTTAGCTGTAGGTTTTTCATATATGGCCTTTATTATTTTGAGGTATTCTCCCTGTACTCTCACTTTGCTGAGTGTGTTTATCATAAATGGGTGCTGTACTTTATCAAATGCTTTTTCAGCATCTATTGGTATGATCCTATGATTTTTGTCATTCATTTTGTTTATGTGATGTATTATATTTATTGAATTGTGAATATTGTACTGTCGTTGCATCCCTTGTGTGAATCCCACTTGATCATGGTGTATGATCTTTTCAGTGTAGTGCTAGATCCTGTTTGCCAATATTTTGTTGAGGAATTTAGTATCTATGTTCACCTGTGATATTGGCCTATAGTTTTCTTTCTTCTTTGTTGTATCTTTACCATATTTTGGAATTAGGATAATACTGACCTCATAGAAAGAATTTGGGAGTCTTCCCTTTTCTTGGTTTTTTTTTTTTTTTTTTTTTTTTGAATAGTTTGGGAAGAATAGTATCAGGAATTTCCTAAATGTTTGGTAAAATTCACCTGTGAAGCCATCTTCTCCAGGGCTTATGTGTGCCCAGAGTGTTTTGATTACTGGTTCAATTTCTCTAGCTGTTGTCAGTCCGTTCAGGCTTTCTCCTTGATTCAATTTTGAAAGATTATATGTTACTAGAAATTTGTCCATTTCACCAAGGTTGTCACATTTCTTACCACATAGTTGTTCATAGTAATTTCTGACAATCATTTGTACTTCTGTGGTATTGGTTGTAATTTCTCCTCTTTTGCTCCTGATTTTTTTTTTTTTTTTTTTGAGTTCTCTCTCTTTATTTTTCTTTCTTTTCTTTTTAAAAATTTAAAATGCTTTATTCATTATTTTTAGAGAGGGGGAAGGAAGGGAGGAAGAAAGGGAGAGAAACATCAATGTATGGTTGCCTTTCACCTGCCCTCCAGCTGGGGACCTGGTTGGAAACCTGGCTTGCAACGTAGGTATGTGCACTGACTTGGAATTGAACCAGGAACCCTTGGGTTCACAAGCTAGGGCTAATCCACTGAGCCACACCAGCCAGGGTTTCCCTTTATTTCTTGATGAATCTGGTTAAAGAATTGTCAATTTTGTTTATCTTTTCAAAGAACCAGCTTCTGGTTGATTCTTCGAATTGTTCTTTTCATTTGTATGCTATTTACTTCTGCTCTGACCTTGATTATTTCTGTCATTTTCTTTTGCCCTGGGGTTTTTTTGTTTTTTTTTGGTTTTTTTTTTGTCTTTTTTCTTTTTGCTGTTCTTCTTCTAGTTATAGGGTTAGGTTATTTATTTGAAAATTTTCTATGTTTTTTAGGTACGCCTGTGTTGCTCTGAACTTCCTTTTCAAGATTGTCTTCACTGTGTCCCATAGGTTTTGAGTTGTTGTGTGTTCACTTTCATTTGTTTCCAGAAAACTTTTTATTTCTTCCTTAATCTCATTATTAACCCAGTTATTACTTAATAGCATGTTATTCTGGCTCCATGAATTTGAATGTTTTTTAGTATTTTCCTTGAGGTTGGTTTCTAGTTTCAAGTCATTGTGACCTGACAAGGTGCCTGATATAATTTCAGTTTTCTGGAATTTGTTGAGACTTGTCTTGTGTCCTATTATGTGGCCAGTTTTTGTGAATGTTCCATGTGCATTTTAAAAGAATGTATGATTTGCTTCTTTGGGGTGAAAAGTTCTGTATAAGTCAATTAAGTCCATTTAATCTAGAGTGTCATTTAGTGCCACATTATATTTGTTAATTCTTTGTTTGGAAGATCAATCCATTGTTGACAGTGGTGTGTTAAAAGTCGTTACTTTGAGTATGTTGCTGTCTATCTTTTTCCTGAAGTCCTTCAAGATTTTTCTGTATATTTGGGTGCTCATATGTTGGATGCCTATATGTTTACAATGGTTTTATCTTCTTGATGAATTCATCTTTTAAGTATTATGAACTGTACTCTGCCTCTTCTTATATGTTTTAAACTCTATTTTGTCTGGTATAAGTATTGCTACTCCAGCTTTTTTTTTTTTTTTTTTCATGGAATATTTTTTTCCATCCCTTCACTTTTAGTCTGTGTAGATCTTTTATTCTGAGGTGGGTCTTTTGTAGACAGCATATGTGCAGGTCATATTTTCTTCAAATTTAGCTACCCTGTGCCTTTTGATTAGAGCATTCAATCCATTTACATTCAAGGTTATTTTTGATAGGACTTATTCATTGCCATTTTTTCTCATTGTACTTGTTTTCTCTGTTCTCTGTCTCTCTCACTCTCTGTCTCTCTCCCTCTCTCTCTCTCTTTCTTCATCTTAAAATGGTCCTTTTTAGCATCTCTTGCAATGCTGTTTTAGTGGAGATGTATTCTTCTGGCCTTCTTTTGGAAAACTCCTTATTTCACCTTCCCTTCTAAGTGAGAGCTTTGCTGAGTAGAGTAGTCTTAGTTGCAGGCCTTTACTTTTTCTTACTTATAATATTTATTGCCATTCTTTTCTAGCCTATATTGTTTCTGTTATGAAATTCTCTGATAACTTTATTAGAATTCCCTTGTATGTTATTAGTTGTTTCTTCCTTACTGCCTTTAAGAGTCTCTATTTGTCTTTGAAATTTGCCATTTTAATTATAATGTCTTGGAGTGGGCCTATTTGGGTTTAGCTTCATTAGGACCCCTGCTGTGCTTCCTGGGCTTGCATGACTTTTTCTCTCATCAAGTAAGGGAAGTTTTCTGTTATTACTTTTTCAAACAGGTTTTTCTCTTCCTTGCTCTCCTTCTTCTCCTTCTAGTATCCATATTATATGGATATTACTCTGTTTCATGTTATCCTGCAGCTTCTTTAACCTCTCTTCATTTTTTGAGTCTTTTTTCATTTTGTTGCTCTATCTGGGTGTTTTTTCTACTTGTTCTCGAGCTTGCTGATTCAATCTTCTGCTTCATCTAACCTGATTTTAATTCTTTCTATTGTGTTCTTCATTTCAGATATTGTATTTTTTATTTCCTGCAAGCTCTTACTGATATTTTGTATGTCCTTTTTCATGCTGGTCTAATTTGCAATAAGTTCCTTGTAGCTTCCTTGGAGATCATTTTTGTTCTCACTGAGCTCCTTGAGCATTCTTATAACCACCTCATTTTAAACTCAGTCTGATAGTTGTTTGCCTCAATTTTTTTTAGTTGTCTTTCTGGGGATTCCTCCTTTCCTTTCGCTTTGTGGTAGTTTCTTTGTCTTCCTACATTAAAAAACTCTTCTCATTTGTTTCTTAGATTGGTCTGCTTTGCCTCCCTGACTTTGTGATACGATGTTCTGTATTAGGAGTCCTATGGAACTTAATGATGCACTTCCTTTGATCTCCTGGTCTGGATGCTGTAGTGTTACCCTTTATTCAGTTTATGTGGGCTCTCTTGTTGTATATGGGCTTTGCTTATTGGTGGCCCATTCCTTGGTGGGTTCTCCCCTCCAGCTGGCTGACTGGGAGTCACAACCCCTTCAACATCTTGTATGCTATTGTACAGGTGCTGGTTAACAAAGTAATATTACCAGAAAAGCAAATCCATGCCAGCAGCAATGCCCACCTACCACATCAGTTGAGCAAATATTAATCAATGTGGAGAAAGATTAAGAATAGTATAAGATAGGAAAAAGGGAATATGAAATGACCAAAGGAGAGAAATATTATTTTGAGTGGGAAGAGGGAGGAGAAATAACAGTAGGGAATAGAAATGAGGAGAAGGAAGGAGAATAAAATTTGGAACATAAAAAAGTAGGGAAGGGTGATGACAAAATGAAATAAAAAAAAATAATAAAGAATAGTATACCATGAGGTTTGAAATAAAATTTAAAAGATAGTAAACCAAAAGAAACAAAATTGCAGAAAAACCACAAAGATTCAATATTAATGACAATTGAGCAAAGATTAATAAAGGTGGAAAGAGAATAAAAATATACAAAATAGAAAAGAGAATGTGAGATGTCTACAGTAAAGAAAAATGGTTTTTAGTGGTTAGGGTGAGGAAAACTAATAAGTAATATAATCCAGGCTAAGAAAGGGGAAAATCAAAGTAAAATTCCTAACTCAAATGAGCAAGAGCAGGGAGAAGGCAAAATGGGGTAAGACATGGGGTGAGTAACCTATGAGATTTTAACTACAAAAAATACTGAACCAATAGAAATACTATTGAAGAAGAACAGCAATAACCGTAATATCAATGCCTAACAAGCTGCCATTTATAAAGGTGGAAAGGAAATAAGAATATTATAAGGTGGGATTGGAGAATGTGCTGGCTAATGTAAAAAAGAATGCTTTTGAGGGGATAATGGGAAGAGAAATAGTAAGAATAATGAATAGGAACAAGGCATAGCATGGAAGAAAATAAAAGTTACAATAGTAAGAAATGGTAGAAAGAAGGGAAAATGGAGTAAGATAAAGGGAAGGTGCAATGTGAGATTTAAAATAACAATAAAGCCCTGGCTGGTAGCACAGTGGATAAGGTGCCAGCCTGCAAACCCAAAGGTCACTGGTTCAGTTCCCAGCCAGGGCGCAGGACCAGGTTGCAAACCAGGTCTCCAGCCAGGTCCGTGGCTGGAAGCAGGTAAAAGGCAGCCATACATTGATGTCTCTCTCCCTCTCTGCCTTCCCCTTGCTCTAAAAAATATAAATAAAATCTTTAAAAATAACAATAAAGTAAAAACTGATACAAATTCTGAATAAAAAGATTAAAAAGTAGTTAATTGGTTCAAATACAATTGAAACAAAAGAGGAAATACTGAGGCTATGTGAAAGTAAGAAAAGGGAGAAAAAAAACACAAATTCTGTAAAGAGCCAGGTGAAATTCATCTCAGCTGTTTGGTTCATCTTCTGACTTCTCATTGTGGACTTGCCTTGGTTTTTTATCACTCAAAGTCCTGGGGTGGGTCATGCAACTTTTGACAACACAGCCTGTATCACCATCACCTGCCTCTAGAGGGATCCGCTATTGCTATCAGGATGGTGGGATCCCTAGGTCTCCCCTGGGAGGCATTGTTCAGTCTTCTGAGGAAATTAATGGGCATCTTTCCCCTACCCCTCTACCACCTGTCTTGGTCTGACCCCGCTTATTTCCAATCATGTACAGCAGGGGTGGCAATCTGTGTAAACTGGTCAGACCTCTCCTGTTTGGTGTTGAGGCAGCTCTGTCAACCAAGCCGAGGCTGGGAAAAGGTGCTGAATCCTCTAGCTGCATCGCTTTCTGATCTCCCTGCTTTGTTGGCCTCAGTGCTGTAGGGTCCTAGGAACCAGAGAATTTTGTCTCCATGAGAGGTCAAAATGTGCTCTTTAGGCATTCCTCTTGCTGTCTTTCTCTTGAGAGAATGCACCCTGCAGGGTTCTTGAGTTTGCCATCCTGTTTTGTAGATCTTCCTGCCAGGGAAGAGGGCTCTCTCTGGCTCTAAATAATCTTAGGGGCAAGTTCCCAACCCACTGCCCTCACAGCATACAGAGGCCCGCACTCTCCACTCCGAGCAGCTGCATCAGGCTGGGCCGGAGAAATCCGCTTGTGGTGCTCCTTTCTAATCAATCCTCCCAGCTGCATGGAATAAGTTGAGCCCTCAATCCTTTCCCCTTGCGGGTAAGGCAACCGTGTGCAGGGTCTCTGCTCAGCATGCCTCAGCTACCCTTTTAAAAAGTCACTCTGGGAACTCCCATTGCAGCACTGGGTCACTGTCCAGTTTTCCATACATGCCACCTCTCCAAAACGTCAAGTCTCGCAGTCATGACAGGCCAAAACCAGCTTCTCCACCAGACCCAGGTGCAGATAGTCTCTCTCTCTCTTTCTCTGTCTCTCTTTCTCTCCTGGTTGGCATTTGCACAGCAGCTATGGGTGTGCTGTTCACTGGGCGTGTGTGTGCACATGTGTGTAGCCTGGCTCTCCCTGACTTTGTGTATCCTAATCTCTCTCTGCCCAGGCCTGGGGATTTTCACCCATTGTCAAGCATCTTCTGTACTGCTTGGCTTCCAAACTTCTTTTCAGCTAAGATTCCATTGAATGTTTAATGTATTTTTTAGAAGATCAGCTAAATGTTTAAGCTATGTACAAAAGCAAGTGGATTCTGCTTCCACCTAGTTGGCTACCATCTTCCAACTCCCATATGGTACTTGTTAGTCTCAAAAATCACAAAAATCCTGGAAATAAACATAGGTAATTAAATCTTGGACATTTTGCATAGCAATATTTTTCTAATATATTTCTTTGGGCAAGAAAAACAAGAAAAATTAAACAAGTAAGACCACATCAAACTAAAATATTTTTGTGCAGCAAAGGAAACCATCAATAAAATGAAAAGACAACCCACTGAATGGAAGAACATATTCGCCAATGATATATCTGATAAAGGCTTAATAGCCAATATTTATGAAGAACTTATAAAATTCAACACCAAAAAATCAAACAATTGAATTAAAAATGGGCAGAGGACCTGAATACACACTTCTACAAAGAGGACATACAGATGATCCAGACATTTAAAAAGATGCTCAAAGTCACTAATCAGAGAAATGCTAATTAAACCCACAATGAGAAAAGGAACCTCTCATGTACTTATTGATGGGAATGCAGATTGGTGTAGCCATTATGGAAAATCATTTGGAGTTAACTGAAAATATAAAAATAGACCAGCATTATGACTCAGTGACTTCACTTCCAGGAATATATCTGAAGAAACCCAGAACACTAATTTGAAAGACTATATGCACCCCTATGCATTACAGCAATATTTACAATAGAGATTTGGAAGCAGCCCAAGTGTCCCTCAGTAGATGAATAGATAAAACTGGTGTGTGTGGTACATCCACACAATGGAATACTATTCAGCCATTAAATAAATAAATTAAGGAAGGAAGGAAGGAAGTCTTACCCTTTGCAATAGTATGGATGGACTTGGACAGATTTATGGTATGTGAAATAACCCAGTTAGAAAAGGCAAAGCTCACTTAAAATTGAAGGACATATAACGAGCTTCCCAGACTTAAAGGAAAAAAAAACCAAAAAACCTAATGGAGTTCATCAGCAACAAATCCATATGATATGAAATGTTAATGGGTCTTCTTTAAGATGAAGAAGAAAAAAAAAGTTCAAAGCTGTGAACAATAAAATGGCAATAAATACATATCTATCAACAATTGAATCTAAATGCAAAATCAATGAACAAGCAGAACAGAAATAGACTCATAGATACAGAGAACATTTTGATGGTTGCCAGGTGGCGGGGTCCTGGGGAGTTAAGTGAAAAAGGTGAAGGGATTAGAAAGTATAAATTGGTAGTTGCAGAATAGTCATGGGATGTAAAATACAGTACAGAAATATAGTCACTAGTATTGTAATAACTATGTATGGTGCCAGGTAGATCACTTTGTGATCACTTTGTAAGTTATATAATGTCTAATCACTAAAGTGTACACATGAAACTAATATAACATTGTATGGCAAGTGTAATGAAAAAATTTTTAAATGATTTAAAATGAAAGAAAATTGAGGTAGCAGAAACTTCAATTGAATCTATAATTACAATAGAAAATCAACTACTTCTGATTTTGTTAAACTCTAAATTGAAATCAAGTATTTCTTCAATTCACATCCCACAATAACTATATTTAAAGCATATATCTACACATATTTGTAATATGTATGCACATATTTCTAATGAACTTGTTTGGATGAAAAAATCTGCTATTTTATATAACAAAAAATAAAACACAAAATGACTTGTTAGGCACTGGATCTCATTGTGACAATTGCTTTCTTGCTAATTCAAGTTAATGGATGAGCCAGTAATATTTTGTTTCTGTCTTCACTAGCCTTAATGTGGGGGAAGCTGTAAAGGTGTATGCTCTCTGGTTCAGTGAAGTCATGACTGGGTCTGCATGTATCTTTCTTGCATGGCTTCCTGTGTGCCGTTCTGTCCTCTCCAGCTGCTGTGGGAAGCGGGCCCAGTTAGGCTGAAAAAGTGCAGTAGCAGCTCTGTTTATTCAGTCATAAGCAAATTCCTTCTGTGGTTAAATTTGTCTTGGTGGCATTTACCAATGCAATAACATGTCTTTTAGGAATCTTCCTTAATTACAAGAAGATTGCATGCAAAAGAAAATATGTACACCTACCTCTAAGGCAGGGACAAACTAGTAAATGTTTATAAGCAAAAAAGCCGGTAACATTTTCAAAATCAGCGTGCCTTCCTGCTTTTCTTCTGGGAATTGAAAGTGATTTAAAAACATGAATTTTGTGTTTAAAATTCAGGAGTGAAGAGTGATTTGGGAGGGACCAAATCAGTGAATCAGATTTTCATTTATTGTACACTATACATAACTCTAGATTATTTATCCCTATTGTCATCAGAAAACCTTTGGAAATACCCACCTCAGCACAGCATCCATTGGGCCTTATTGTGTTCTAAGGGCCCTGGTTATTCTGGCCCATACAGGCCACAAAAGAGGTTCTGAGAACCTGTGTGTTTCCTGGTTTGCTGGACTATAATCCTTCAGTGACATTGTCTTCTTTATCCTTAGGCCTTGTACCCCTTGGTGACCTGTCTGCTCTGTGTCAGTCAGAAGCAGCTGTTCCTGAACAGGTGGCACATTTTCCTTAACAATTGCTTATCCAACCTTAAGGTTAGTATTGTTGGCTCAAAAAATCTTTCATAAATATATATATAATTCTTAGACTGGTATATGAGCTTCTAAGGATGATTTCTAATATTTGCAGGGGAATTATCCTTATAATATTGGAGTAATGAAACAATATTAAGTGCTCTCTATCAAATATAGCCAATTTTAGAAGGTAACTTAGGGATAAGAGAAATTACTTCAGGTAGCTTATCTAATAAGACTCACTTTAAAAGTAGAATTAAATGTCCCCCCTCTTGTATGCATATATTGTCACTTTTTATCTAAATTATTTTTAAAAGGGAAGTCACATTTCATTGGCAGAAGCATGTGAGTTGATTTCTGAAGCTAACCTAGACCTTTTCTATCCTTCTACCACCTCTAGTCGAGGGAAATATTTGGGGTGAAAGTTCCATTCTGTGGGATGATTGGTTTAGTAACAGAGAACATTTATTTCCTATCACTGTTACTTGTGATTATTTAAGGTATTGTATTTGAACCACATGCCAGTAAACTAGGCCCAAGCCTTGTTGAACAGCTAGCTCTCTTTCAGGAGAAAGCACAGGGGCTGAGTGACATGAGAAATAATCATGGTCCCTGAAAATGAAGAACCTACAGTGAAAAAAACTGTAATGATCACCCTTAAAACTGGCTGTATAACTTACAAGTGGTAAAACTAGTTTAAGTTTTAGTAACAGACAACTAAATGAAAACTGCCCCTAATATAAGTGCATATAGGCATGTATTTTTCACAGTTGTTCCCACTTATGTCCAAAGATGTTGAATTTCTTTTACAAATTTGATATTTGCTCCTTTAGAATTTTTGAGAAATATACTTAGTTATAAAATCCTGTATGTGTTTATACATGTTGCCTTGTCTTCTTTGTTCAAAGACACTTTAATTTGGTGAAGTGGTTAAAGTTAATTACATTATTTTGGCACTTAATATAATTACACAATGATCTTCATTAGAGGTGTTTTTAGCACCAACTATGCACTGGCTCTAAAAGCTAATTGTGAAATCCAAGATTAGAATAATTTATTTTCTTCAAATTGGCAGTGAACTATAATAACAGTTGATACAGAATTAAGCTTTTAAATATTCTGAAAAGCAAAGCTTATCAGGGTTATCAACTATGGTAAGGTAAATGGCTAGTTTCAAATATTTTATTTAAGGATTTAACCATCTGTCATTACACTTTTAATATGAAGCAATGTTTTTTTTTTATTGTTTTTTGTTTATTTGTTTTTTTTGTAATTTGGTCCACTTTAAGTTATTCAGTAATTCATTCCGGTTAGACATTATTTTTTTCATTTACATTTTGTACAGCTAAAAAGTAATCATTTCATTCAAGACAAAATAGAGAGATTGATTTTAAATGTTCAAAGTGCATTTCTCTGTATGTGTGTATATTATGACAATAAATTTGTGATTGATTTTAGTTAGAATTACAATTATATTTTGCATGACAATTTATTGCTGTGGCCAAAACAACCGAAGTATTCTTGTCCAAAGTTGCTTTTAAAATATAGTTGCATAATCTTACTTTGGAACTTAATTGCTTCAAAGTTAAAATATTGTTTGGAGCTCTGGTCAAAGCACACCCAAAGGATTTAATACCAGGGTTATAAACAGTCCTCAAGAGAAGAGGTTCCCTATGCAAACACTTCAAGCGTTGGCGTTTCTAAAAGAGAAAGACAGTACAATCACAAAGAGTTAACAATAAAGAGAGTGAAGCACATTCGAGAATTCACTTAAGTTCGCAAAGTACAAGGTTCTCACTATGTGCTAAGGTGCTAGGGAAGGCACTGGAAGTGGGAAAAATAAGGGAAGTCAACTACATGAGAAGGGACTGAAAATGAACCCAGAATTATCTTCTAGAGGGCAGACCCCTTGTAGTACAGGAGCCCCACTGCTAGGTGAGTGTTCTAGGAACCCATCTGTGTCAGGGCACCAGCTGGCACTGTTGTGAGAGGCTGCATTCAGCTTCAGTGAGTTTTTTTGACAACTCTTTCAACATGTTTGCCCATTTCATGATGGGTGACTTATGAGTGCACCTGCCCACACAGCACTGAGTGTTCAGCAGTTTTTGACCGAAAATGGCCAGCCCTCCACGCTCAGCCCTCCCTATTCACCTAGTCTCACCCCTAGTAGTGTTTTTGTTTGTTTGTTTGTTTGTTTCCCCAGATGAAAAAATGTCCTCAAAGGTAATGTTTTGCCAATGTGAAAGAGGTAAAGCAAAAAAAAAAAAAAAAAAAAAAAGGCAGAAGCACTAAAAGATACCAAAATTGACAGGTTCAGAAACTGTTTTAAGCATTGGGGAAAATGTCTTAATAGGTGAATTACATCAAATGGAGAGTACTTTAACAATGACTGAAGTTTAAACATGTAAAAATAAATATGCAATCTTTTATAAATAAATTCCTTTTGGGGGATTCCCCCTCATATAAGAAATTTGTCTAGAATAGGGTCCCTGTCATTGAGGAACTTAGCATTTTATTGGAGGCTATGGAATGAGGTTTTAAATTGTGTGATTGAGAGATGTAAAAGTTGGGAGCAGAGAGCCACCTGAGCTGTTTGTGGAGGTGTGGTATCCCATGAAGCATGAAGGACGTAGTTATTAGGCCAAGTAAAAGCAACAGTATTTTGCTTTATGGGTAATAAACTGTTGGAATTCACACCCTCAGGCTAAAAGACATAAAAATATTCTTAATGATTTACAATCGGAATATAGTTGTATTCTATATATTTAGAACTAAACCCAGTAGAAATTTCATGGGACCATTTGCAAATGTGATAAATATACAGAAAATGTTCTAAACCTCCTTGTGAGTCCTCCGTAGGGAAGAAAAACCTCAGGAAAATCCAACATGACTTCAGAAGTATGCTTGTCTTGAAGAGCTTCAGTATTTTACAGGATATAGAGCCAATCATATCATCTCATAAAGGACCACCAAACCAACTCTCTGCCCATCATTCTTTCCCCCTTTTCTCCCTCCAGCACACTTTCCCCCTTGCCTCTCTTTGCCCCACATAAACTTAAGTGTGATCAACCTAGTGTTGGCATACAGTGAACTCAGCTGAAGAACCGTGTCATCAAGGTGGCATAGAGCATAGCAGCACTGGCTCGCTGCCGCTCTCAGAGTCAGTGCTCATTTAATGTCAGTCAGAAGCAGGCTCCTTTGGTAACACAAACTTTATTATGTATACTTAATTAACTAACTTGGTTAACCATACATCAGCAATATTCCCTTGTAAAGTGATGAGAAACATATGGCACCTTCTCACCAGAACATTAACATCTTGCAGATTCTCTTGATCAGTGGTGACTGATACCCTTTTCTTCTTTATATTTTATGTTAAAATCTGCATGTATTGAGCTAGCAAAAAAAAGCTACATTTCCTTTACACCTGCCATATATGCCTAGTTCTGGAAAAAGCAAATGTGATTGAAAACTTGATTTAATAGTGCCTTTATTTTTTAATTAATCCTCATTTATTAATATCTTTTTTAAAATTTAGTATTTGTTAAGGGTTCTTAATAAGTAGGTGCTAGTTCTTATTCTTTAAAATAAATGTAAAAAGGAGAATGCTTAAATTTCTTTTTTCTCACAATAATATGTCAGTGAGATTCAGATAAAAGCAAAACAAAACCAAAAAAGAAAACTCAAAAGTTAAGAAAGGTATTTAACCTAATTAAAAAGAAATAGCTGTCATTAAGTAGAGGTTGGTTTTGAGGTTAGTCAGTGGTAGGACTTACATACATTGTCATGGATCATCACGAGTAGGGCTTTCGTGAATATTATTTATGTTTTTCTGAATATTTTGCTCAGATAGTGAAACTGTATTGAAGGGTAGACATTAGTCAATTAGTTTCATAGTCCTAGAAATCAAAGCACAGAATTAAAAATGGTTCTTCTGTCTTTCCTCTAGAACTTGAATGCATTCGTTCATGTAGTCAGTCAATTAGTCTACAATTTCTTACAAGAAGTGTGCTGGATCCTGGGAATAAGTAATGAATAAGGATGTAACTCCTTGGTCTCTTAGACCTCGTAATTTTGTGGGGGAGACAGTAAACATGTAAACAAAAGCATGAAAAAAAAACTTCAGATAGTGATAACTGCTATAAAGAAAATCAAACAGAAAGGTCTTTTGATTTCCATCAAGGATCCCAAGTGTGGTTGCCTTATTATATTTGATGAAACTTGTCTTTAGTACAAAGTGGGGATATTTAGTAGTATGTTGAAGATCCTAGAATCTGCTGGAATACATGAAAATGTATAGCATCACTTAGCTTAAAGCAACTACTATTCTCTTTAGAAATACCAGTTTTAAATGATACAGTATTAGCTATTTTAAATATAAATTTTTAAGTATTTTCCTTTGATATTAGTCTTATTTCTATAAACTTGAGAAAAATCTCTTATCATCTATGTTTCATTCAGGTCTGTCTGTCAAAGGCACATTTCAAAGTGGAATTTACAAATCCTTAGTGCCTATAATCTGAGTCTAAAATTAGTGATCAGATGACAAGCATATTATTTTCCATAAATGCCTTATTTATTCAGACACGGAATAGAAAAGTAACCTCCATCAGTTGTCACTGCAATAATTTTAGAAGTTACTCTGAACTATTGCACATATGTAATTTGGATAATACAGTCACAAAAAAGAATAAATTATGATAGTAAATTGGTACAAGCACCGAAAGGAATTACCAAAAAGGAGAAAATGTTGACTTTGATAGGCAAGGAAATACAATAATTGAAGTGAAAGAGAAAACTCAAAGGTATTTGACTATGAAAAGGTCAAAAAGTGACTAAAATTGTATATTAATTCGTGTTGATAGCTCTTTACCTGAGTGTGCATAGAAATCTCTAGCAAAGCCATATTTATAAGCAGCCCATGTGACTCAGTATAAATGGTCAGCTCAGCTGATGTACCTTAAGAAATATTGGTCTGTCCAATGAGCCCACCAATAGCCACAATAGCAGTGAATTCAATTCTCCTACTTGTTACTGTTAACAGTGAATTGCTCTCGCTAAATCAAAACTACATTTAAAGCAGGTGGGCATGGGGTTGGGCAGGCTGACATGTCACGTGATGTGTATCAGGCATCAGTTCTGAGCAGAGATACAGGGATGCAAGGAACATCCACTCTGGAACCTGCTCGTTTCTTGAACAGTTTTATCAGTGGAACCTCAGAGCCATAATTAATACATCGTTGGTTAATTAATTAATAGAGAAGCAGATTCCAATGGAAGGATAGAAATTAGTGGTTTGAGACATGCTAAAAATGTCTGTATCCTGAAAATATATATCAAGCTTTTGGAACAGGAAGGCAATGTAGCAGAAGTCCTATTTTCCGGTAGAGAACAATCTTGTAGGTGCCAATAGCATACACAGGTGGACAAAGTAGGTTTATAGTTGTAATGCAAATAACTAATACAGTCCTTAATAAATAATAATACAATAGTAAATTATGTTTTGCATACTAACAACTGTACTCCCACTTTTGCAACCCCTTGTATTTGATTAGCCTCCAAATAAGTGGAAAAAATCATGCTTTGAAGACATTGGAGGCAGATTGCCCAGGTTCATATTCTGGCTGCACCACTTATTAGCCCCTCTGTGCTTTGATTTCCCCAAATGTACATGAGAACAATCCAAATATCTGCTTCATAGGTGGTTGTGAAAATTAAAGTGAGTTAATATGTGTACAGCAATGTAACAATGTCTAACATCATAAGTACCAAGTAACATACACCTTCCGTTAAGAAAACTATACTTAACGGAGTAGCAGTTTCTACCCAGCTGTTATTTATCATCCCTATGATTCCAAGCAAGTGATTAGGCCTCTCTCAATGATCAAATGTCATGGTGTATGAAGCACTTTTTAGTGTAAAATGTTTCATGATATCATTATGTCACACAAATTAGCCTCAGCTTCGTACACTCTAAAGGTTGCCTCCTGCACAGGCTTTATAGAAAGAAACCTTGCTTAGGCATCAAATCTTGCTTCAGCTGCTACTCACAGTTCACCTTTTTACTTTGATATTTATTAATAACCTGCTGCATGGTAATCACTGCAGGCCCAAAGATGAACAACCCAGTATTCCTGGAACTGAGCTCACAATCTCATAGGAAACACAATGTAAAGGGATAGACCAACATTCTAGAAGCCAAAGAGCAGGGGCACCTGGCAGTCTTTCTAGGGTGGAGGAAGGAGTGGAGGGGAATGGGAATGCAATAGAGGGCTTGACACCCCCAGAGTGCACCTGGCCGGAGGTGCAGGCAGGAAGTGGTCATGGGGGAGCTGGGTCACCTAAAGCCCCATGGAATTCCGACGTGATTCAGGAGGTGATTAGAAGTCACCTAAAGACTTTAAATGTAGGGAAGTCAATAGTCATGTTTGCAGGTTAAGGATACCATTTGACAGTGTAGAGAATGGAAGACGGGGTAGTTGCAGCCATCCTCGGTTTCATCTTGAAATGCTAAAAAATCAGCACTACAGGATTCACAGGTAAAATAGAATAATAACTGAAGTCCAGCACTTTACTTCCATCTTGATAGAAGCAAAAACAGACCATCTCAACATATTCTGAATAGTGAAAGAACATTAGCCACAACACAATGCATCAAAAAGTTAACTATGGGTGGTGCAGGGGGAAGGGAGATAGGAAAAATGTAAAGGAAGTTGAGGTTAAACAGAAGACAGTAATATAAATTATTTCAAAAAGAAAGGTCAGCTCTGACGGGTGGTTCAGTGGATAAGGCGCTGGCCTGCAAACCCAAAGGTCGCTGGTTTGATTCCCTGCCAGGGCACATAACCAGGTTGCAAGCCAGGTCTCCAACCAGGTCCATAGCTGGAGGCAGGTGAAAGCCCACCATACATTGATGTCTCTCTCCCTCTCTGCCTCTCTCCCTTCTCCTCTCTCTAAAAATAATACATAAATTTTTTTAAAAAGAAAAGTCAGTGTTTAAAGAGTTTTCTTTAAAAAGAAAACTCTTCAGTGGAACTTATATGGTATTTGCCCAACCCCATCATGATTCACAATATGAAATAAGGCACATGAGAGAATTTTGAATAGTACACAATGCAAATATAAAATACCTATATATAAGTAAATAAATGGAAATTCACAACAGAGGAGATATTTCCACTAGAATCAAAGTTTCTGGAAGTTAGGGACTCCATCTCCCTGTTTACTGCTGGGCCCCAGTGCTTTTGCTTAAAAGTAATTACTGTGGACAGGAACAATGCTCAAACCCCAGTGCATCAACTCATTTCATTCTCATCATAACACTCCTGTGAGGCAGGTAGGATTCTCACCTACATTGCATGGGGGAAATTAGGTCCAGAATGATTAGGAGCCTCCCAGAAGCAGACCACACTGCTAATAAATTGCAAAGCAGGGAAGATTCAAGCATGGCCACTGTGTGTCTAGAGTCTGCTTTTAACTACCAGATAGGTACATCATAAATGCTGGCTGACTTGCATTGATAATTACAATTCCTGAAATTTTTTAAATGATGGGATCTTTTAAATGCAGCTTTACTAGTTTAATTGATTACTTCGTTTCTTTATATCACCAAAACATTACAAGATAAGGTATACTATACTTGTTTAATAACAGGCAATATATATATAAAGTATGTACCTAAAAACTTGACACTTTTTTCCCCTGGAGCTAGATAAGTACTTGGAAAATGTATTTGGAAGAATAAATATGCAGGAAATGTCTGGGAAAAGCCAAAAAATAAAAGAAAAAAAGTGGTGGATGGTGGCAGGTAGGCCATACCAGATAATAGAACACATTATAAAGCCTCAAAAATTAAAATAATATGGTATTTCCATATGAACAGACAGACTGGTAGAATAAAAAAGAATCCAGAAAGACCAAAAGTATATAGAAACTTAAAATTTTAGCATAATGATTACACTAAAAACTTATTTTAAGACTACATACACATAGGAAATCTTTTTTCTAAATCTAAAAAATGGCTCCCTATAATCTTTTCCAATCTTTAAGTGACTTGTCTTTATTCAGTAAATTGTTTAAAGATAAACTCCATTCTAATTTTTAAATAATTATGAATTCTACAAAAATCAGTGCCCAAGTTATCTACCCTAAGAATAAAACAGCTAAAAAAGTTATGACAAAGTAAATAGAGGAATAAGGGAACATAAGTAACATAAAAGCAAAAGACTTATAAGAACATTCATTGAGTGATATTTAAAGAGTGTTTAGCAAACATTATCAATTCCCCTGCAAAATGGCAGGAATTTGAATAGATTTAGAGTAAGTAATGCCCCTTTTTTCCAGTTGTCTAAGCAAGACCATACATAGAATGGAAGGGCTCTCATAGAGGTTTGTTTGAGTGCCAGGGGACACGCAGGAGGGAACAGTTTTAATGAATTTGGTTTCAGGACACTGGGGAAAAACAAAAGCCTGCACACGGTAGGGGGCATTCAAGCAGACTGTAAAGGACTAGGGTTCACCTGATGAAAAGGAAGAACACAGGTATGGGGGTGAGGGGAGCCAATCCCCTGACTTGGAAATGAATGAACATGGCCTAGCTATGGTTTGGGGAGCTTATGGGAGAAGAATAGGATGGGAGGCAAGAAAGGTAGGTTAGAGCCGCATATTGGCTGGTCAGGTATGCTATGTCAGGAAATGTTATCTTGATACCATAGGCCTTAGGGAAAGCACCCAAACCATGGTGTTTAAATAGAGAGAAATATGATTAAGATACTTTCAGAGAGAGGAATGCAGAGGGGCTCATTTCCCTCTAGCTGATGTGTTATTGACTGGAAGTTGGTAGCTATGCCACAGCTGGTCTACCTGCCTCAGCTCTGTTTCCTACACAGCAAACAGGGACTTCTTACATGGTCTCCTATAACAGTCATGACAACTGTGGTCCCCTTACTTAGCATGACAGCTAGGGTCCCTCATGTGACCCTGCCTCCCTCTCAAGCCTCACTGACCACTGCTTCTTTACTTGTCCCATGTGCTGGCATACAAATTATTGCCAGGTTCCAAAGCATGGCCCTCCCCATGCTTTGTTCCCCTAGGGAACTAGTTCTCCTAGTTCCCATATGCTGTGGCTTCTGCCTAAAGTACCCTCCCCACCAATCACTTTTTTACACCATTCAAAGTTTCTAGTACCAACCACAGTACCTGATCCAGTGTAGTTGAATGGATAAATGAGTAGGTAAATGGATTAAAGTTTATATGAGTTTTCAACTGCCCTTAGGAATTGTTCCTGACCTTGATCCTTGAGTTTGCCACAGGCTGGTCTTCTCATCCTTTAGCTCCTGTCCCTACAAGGTTTTCACATTGTCTTAGTAATTGTTTATTATCCTTCTCCCACTCCCTCTAGATTGTGACCACTGTATCTCTATCTGCCAGGTTCCAGCACAGTGCCTTACTGCATATGAATCTCAACAAACTTTTGAGGCTAATTCAATGGGGGGAGAAGTTTGAGGAATGAAAACAATACCAATGTTTGCGGAGCTTAACAACAAAAGAAAGAACAGATTGGTTCTCCTCTTGGTGCTAGGAGATACAAGTTTCCTGGGGCTAGAGGAAGAAGGCAATCTCAAGTTTCATCTTGGCAAGAGAGAGGATAACATGCCTTCTCCCAGAATTACTCTGTCCCACCCTCAGGGCTATTTGGACCTCTTCTCATAGATGATTTACCCAGTGGGCCCTGGGAGACAAAGACCTTATAAAGTCTCTGATGATGCAGTGTGCCTTGTAGACATCCTGCCACCCACCCAGGACCCTCCATTTCCAAGCATCGAGGAAAGAATAATCATCGTATGTCACCATTTACTCTGAAATCTGATGTCTTTGTTTCTGTTGCAGAATAAAGACCCCAAGATGGCGCGAGTCGCATTGGAATCTCTGTACAGATTACTTTGGGTTTACATGATTCGAATTAAATGTGAAAGCAACACCGCTACTCAGAGGTAAGGAGCTGGTCTGGGTGAGTACTAGCTACATCCCTCAGCCAGTGGGAGTGTTTTGTTTTATTACTCCCTACACTAACACAGAAGTATTTCAAAGGTGACAATTTGTAGAATAGCTAAATTCTGAGGACATTTTCAGGTTTTCAGCAGCCATGACAGAAACTCCAGCCTCAACCTAGATGGCCAAGTTCCATGTCTAGGGCTTCATTTATCACCTTACCAAAGGAAATGGCTATAATTTTCAGTTGCCTTAGTTTTCCCAGAAACACTTTTCACAGAGTGATTATGTTAATAGAGAGGATGAAGTGGTTTGTTTTCTTTTGCTGAATTCTGTCTGATACTGAGATAAGATGAAACATCTGCCATTTTCTTTTGAAGAACTGGAACTCAGCCAATCTTGCTTATTTTCTCTTTTTACCCTTGTCTTTCAGCCGCCTTATAACCATCATCACAACACTTTTCCCCAAAGGGTCCCGCGGTGTGGTGCCCAGGGACATGCCTCTGAACATCTTTGTGAAAATCATTCAGTTCATTGCCCAGGTAATGGACAAGCATCTGGCATGAGTCTCCTTCTCAGGACATACTGACAAATGAAGTGTCTAAACTATCTTACGTGTGTAGAATTTTCAGAATGGTTTTGCAAGTGTTTTCACATATACCTGATGATTTTTGCTTCAAAACAAATTATAAACAGGGGTACATAAAGTGTTTTCAGCATTTGATAAAGGAAGGAACTGAGAGAGAGTTTAAGTGACTCATCAAAGGTTGAAGAGCCTCTTAGTAGTTCCTTTGGTGTTTGTTTTTTTGTTTGTTTTTCTCTCTGATTCTGTTTTGGATTCTGTGAGTCAGGAAGAAGCAGAGTGTGATATTTAGAAGAAATCAAAAGAAGACAATTTAGTAAAATTTGAAGAGTAAGTAATAATGCTGTAATAGTCATTCTGTGAAAAAGAAGAATACAATAGGAATATGAGCATTTATCTAGCACTCACTCTTTGCCAAGAACAATTTTAAGCACTTTATATGTATTCATTTACTTTAAAACTGGGTCCAGTAATTTTAAACATAGTTTTTAGTGTTTAATTTACCAATTAACCCACTGTTTTTACTTAACTCACTTTGTGATTAAATGGTTTTACCCCAACTTTGTGACTTGCAAAGAAACATGAAAAGATGATTATTCTGCCCTGGCTGGTAGCACAGTGGATAAGGCGCCGGCCTGCAAACCCAAAGGTCACAGGTTCAATTCCCCAGCCAGGGCACATAACAAGGTTGCAAACCAGGTCTCCAGCCAGGTCTGTGGCTGGAAGAGGTGAAAAGCAACCATGCATTGATGTCTCTCTCCCTCTCTGCCTCTCTTCCTTCCCCTCTTCCTGAAAATAATGAAATAGAATCTTTAAAAAATAAAATAAAAATAAAAAAATAATAAAATAAAAAATTTATTTAAAAAAATGATTATTCCAACTCAACCTGTGCATGGAGCCAGCCTTATACTCTTTTTTTTTTATTTTTTATTTTTTTACAATGTATGGTTGCATTTCACCTGCCTCCAGCCACAGACCTGACTGGAGACCTGGCTTGCAACCTGGTTATGTGCCCTGGCTGGGGAATCGAACCTGCTACCTTTGGGTTCGCAGGCTGGCGCCTTAACCACTGTGCTACCAGCCAGGTGCAGCCTTATACTCTTAAACAAGCCAGGGAACACCTTCTTTCCCCTACAAAGTGTGGGTGCACAAGCTTGCCTGGTATACCTAGAATGTTGAGCAGATAAAGGGAAATAATAGATGTGAAAATGCTATTGAAATACAGTTGACATTGATATAAAAATATGGGTTCAGTTGTTACTGTTTAACATCGCTCTGTGTGTGGTTGGCACAATGAAATGCCTCTGTAATATTTATACTGAGGGAGAGGACATCACTTGCTTGGCAGACAGATGAATTAATGTAACCTTTCTACAGGTAGTTACCATGTGGCTGAACATGTGCTCCAATTATTCTGCAATAGATTGTATAAAATGATTCTGTCATACATTCATCGCCAATGTCTCAAACTATTATAATCTGGCCTCAACCTTTCCATTTGTGTAATCTTGTCATGTCTTATTTGTTGATTATTCATTTCAATTGTAGAATTGACTATTGTAATATGAGCCAAAGGATCTGAAATGTTAGCAGATAGAAGCAAATGATAATTTTTCAGTGTCTTGTTAAAAAAACACATTTTAAACTTGAGTTTCAAGAAGGTATCAGCATTTGCAGTGCAGCAGGAAGAGCTGGGACTGGATATAAGCCAAGATGCTACAAGTGTTTTGATTTTTATTTATTGTTTTTTTGGTTATTAGTCATTCTGTGCTGTGGGGGATGATGGCATATATTAAACAACACAAGCATTTCTATTTACCACACGAAAACAGAAGCATCTCCCCCAAAGGTTCTCAGGCGAGCTGCTTCTGGGGAGTCATGCTGGGTGGGCTCTCCTCTTAGTGACCCCCTGTTTAGTGCATATGATGAAAGTAGATATTTCATGTTTAGTTTCTATCTTAATACTTTTTGTTTTGTTTTGTTTTTTCTTTGTCCCTACAGGAACGGTTAGATTTTGCAATGAAAGAAATCATTTTTGATTTCCTTTGTGTGGGAAAGCCAGCAAAAGCTTTCAGTCTCAACCCAGAGGTATGAATGATCCCTCTCCTGGACCTGTATGTAACCTTGTGCCATTGGCAGGGCCATACCTTTGTGACTTTGGGGGATGGGTGAAGGACATCTTCTCTAAAAGTCTTCCATTTGTTTCTGTCCATGTTATTTGACTAACTAGTATATAAGAGTGATAGCATTTGAGAAGTAATATTTTAGGTGAATAGACTTAGCATGGTAAAAAGATGGTGTGCTACCAGACTCTGATTGTGTATAAGAGAGGAAACCTTGCCCCCAAAAGATAACCTCTCACTACAAGGCAGGTTGTTTCATTTTAGAAAAGTCAGTGCTTTTACTTATAACTATATTGATGCAGATTAACAAGTTGAGTATGGCAAGTGATAGAACAGAATAAATACATCAATAAAATAATAAAATATAGTGAGATTAAATAAATGATGTGTAAATATAGGTTACTGAGCCATGGAAATGAGTATGGAGTTGGCCTGTGCAAATCAAGAGCTCATTCAGTTTGAAACTTTTAAGAACATGATGGCCAATGGAAATATGCCTGATAAGCTGCCTCTGTGTAGCCCCTTTCCTATGAAACTATAGAAAGAAAACTGTACTGAAAACACTGAACTGGATTTTCTACTTGCCGCAGGTGCTACCACTTTTACCAGCTACATGACATTTATCTCTCTGAACTTCAGCTCATTCATAAGTACCATGGACAAAATACTCTTCTGGTCATCTCACAGAATAAGAAGAGATTCTTGATGATAAGGATGCCACATACACATATAGGGACATCTGTAGAGCCCCCAAATATATTTCTGTCTGCTGCCTAGTGATGCAACAGGCTTTTGCAGTGGCTGCAGAAAGAGTTCATGGGCCAATAGGAGGGGAACAAACCCAGTGCAAATCCAGGGCATTTGACTAGATTGAGGTCCAGGCCTCAACTAACAAAGTTGCTGGTAAGGTTCTCAAAATATTTTTCACCTCTCAGGAGTCATGGCTGTACGTACCATCTTTACTAATCAAGTCTCAGAATCACCGGGTTAGTTGTCTAAAAGAAACATGTTGAAAGCTGCTTCCATCATTATCACCATCTAGAAAATGTACCCTTGTTTTCTCTCAAACTCCTCATTCAATCAATGATTAACTAGTTAATGTTTCTGTGCAAGGCAGTTGGGATTATGATTTTTTTTAACTACCAAAAAATAGGAAATACTTGAGTATCTTCTACTTCTCTTGACCTTATGGAGTTATGGAAGAATTTACTATCAGTAGTTGTAACTAGAATCTTGAAGGCATATCTGTGACCCCAATCAGCAGCACATGCAAGGATGAAAATAGTCTATGAAGAAGATGTCATGCACTTGATAAACTATGTTTTAGGGCAAAGTTTCTCAGGAAACAAATCTAGATTGTGTCTTAAATATATTTTGGAATTAGCATGTGGAACAGGCCCCAAAATCTAAAGAGTTATCTTATGCAGAGTCTGTAGCACTCTACCACTCAGCAGTTAGGAGATTTCCAAGTAAATGTCTCATCTTAGTTGAGACATAGATGGCCTCCTGCATGCACCCTCATCATCATAAGAACTGACTCACTTGTGAGGAGTATTGCTTGGTCATCTCTTTCCCTCATTTTTATCTTGATCTAAAATAATGTGGACCTGGAGGTCCTAGCCCATACCAGTGGCGGGAAGAAATAAAAGCATATGGATTAGAAAGAAAGAACTAAAACTGTCTTTATCCACAAATATGATTGCCCATGTAAAAATAAAAATGCCAATGAACCTACAGAAAACCTACTAGAACTAATAAATGATTTTAAAAAGTTTGT
Organism: Noctilio leporinus; assembly: GCA_004026585.1. Lineage (NCBI taxonomy): Eukaryota > Metazoa > Chordata > Mammalia > Chiroptera > Noctilionidae > Noctilio > Noctilio leporinus. The sequence continues at coordinate 31,694 of PVIW01011295.1, forward strand.
AAGAGATAAACATTTAAAACCAATATATTTCTATATTCTAGGCATAAAGAGTTGGAAATTGAACAATTTACAATACCAATAAAACAAAACATTTAGCAATAAAGCTGATAAAATATATGGAAGATTTATATATTGAAAACTAAAAGACACTGAGAGAACTCAAAGAAAACCCAAATAAAGGAAGAGCAATACTGTTTGTGAATTTAGAGATTTAAGATTATACAAGGTAAATTGTTCTCAACTTAAATAGGTTAAATTATGATTTCAATAATAATTCCAATTAAAATTCCTATAGCTTTCTTTATAAAAATCAATAAGCTGATTCTAAAACTTACATGGAAAGTATAAGGAACTTAAATAACCAACATAATTTTGAAAAACAATAAAATTAGAGAACTAGCATGCCCTGAATTCAAAATTTACTATAAAGCTACAATAGTAATATTGGAGGAAGGATAAATATAAAGACCAATAGAACAAAATAAAGAATCTGGAAACAGACCCACACATATATGGTCATTTGATCTTCAACAAGGGTTCCAACTTATGTCAGTAGGTAAAGGATAGTCTCTCCAATAAGTAGTGCTGAACAATTGGGCATCCACTTGAAAATAATGAACTCTGACCCATTATTTTCACTGAAAGCAAAAATTAACAAACTGAATTATAAACCTAAATATAAAATCCAACATTATAAAACTTCCAGAAGAAAACATAAATAAAATCTTTGTGAACTCCTGGTGAGCAAAAATTTTCCCAGGACACAGAAAAACATAAATTATTATTAATCAAAAGAAAATGTTGATAAATTGAATATTACCACATTATTTTTAAATGTCTGAACTTTAAAGTACACTGTTAATTAAATGTAGAGTCACAGACAGGGAGAAAATGTTTGCAAAATGTATCTGATAAAGCACTTGTATCCAAAATTTATAAAGCACTCACACAACTCAACAATAAGAATATAACCCAGTATGTTTAACTGGGCAAAGAAGAGCTAGCAATGACAAGCCCATGAAAAGATGTTTGGCACCATTAGTCATTAGGAAAGGCAAGTTAAAACCGCAATGAAAGGTGCTGAGAAGGAAACAGAGAAACCGAAATTTCATACTGTTTCCATGAGAATGCAAAAAGGTACAGCCACTTTAGAAAACAGCTTGGCAATTTCTTATAATAAGGTTAAACATGCACCTACCATATGATCCAACATTTCCATCTCAGGGCATATATCCAACAGAAATTAAATCCCAAAGGTTTGTATGAATATTTATGCCATCTGTATTCATAATCATAAAAATAGGAAAGTGGCTCATGTGCAACCACTGATGAATGTTCAAACAAATTGTGAACCATCGATACAACAGGAACAAATTGTTGATATTGCGCAACATCTCAGAAACATTATATGAGGCGAAATAACAGACACAAAAGGCTATGTACGATTTGGTTTATATACCATTCTGGAAAAGGCAGAGCTATAGGTAGAACTTTGACAATGGTTGTAGGTGCTGGAGTTGAGGGAGAGGACTGACTGAGGTATAAGTGGCCTTTGGGGGAGGAAGGAAATCTAGGCTGTGATGGTAGTTACCTGACTATACAGTGTATGCTTCACAAAACTGACTACGCAAGCCTAGAAACATTCCATGAAATGATTACTAAAATACATGAGAGAACTAATAGACTTTTAATGTACAGTTAAATTTTTAAAAGTTAATACTCTTTGATTCTAGAAAATGAAGAGAAAATATAAGGTCTGTCCCAAAAATATCAAGCCATTGTCAGTATAATTAAAGCAGTTTGGGCAACTGATGTTTTCGGGACAGACCTCATATTATCTATCGATGGCCATAAAAATCGCAAAGTACACATTGGATTGGGTATAAATGAGCCAGAGAAATGTTCACCAAATCCTGGATGGAATATTATGACACCTTGAAGCTTAGATAAATAGTTTAAAATGCAGAGCAGCAGTGTTACTTTATGTTATGAAATGAAATCTTGAACCACAGAATAGGTGATTCAGGTAAACCTGACTTGAATGTATGGCTTCTCACCTACTAGTTAGGTGGAATCCGTTTCCTCGCACCTGAAAAAATGGGAATAGTTATACCTTCCATGCAGGACTGTTTTAAAGGTGAGAGTTAATGAGAGTTTTGGATACATTTTAGGACCTCGATACATTATATGTAAGGTTATCATTGTTAGTACTAGTAATTTTCTGCTGTAGGTTGTAGTCAAGTTTGGGAACTTAAGACCATGTGAGTGTAAATGTTTTTATACATAGTTGTTTAAGGAAATACAGATGTTCTAGTACCTTCTGACTTTTTAAGATGATCTTACCAGGAGTGTCTTACTGAGTCGTCTTCCAGAGCCATCATTATGTCTTAGCGGAGCCTGAGGAAGATGACAATGCAGCCCAGAATGGCATTTCTTCTAATAAGCTTGTGTTTTTATCAGTAACAGGCTCTGTGGCACCAAATTTTTTTAAATTTATTTTCCAACTTGTCAGCTTTGTGAATCAAAAATCAACCACCTGCAGTTCTGAGCAGACCATTTCTATTTTGTGATTCCCACGTGGTAGTCCTTTAGTTTGCCTCAGTTTACTTCAGCTGCAGCTTCTCTGGAGGATGGATGGCTGCTTACCTCTGTGAGGCCCACCCAGGGGCCTCCAAACAGCTGGCTATGACCATCGCCACCATACTCCAGATAGTTGAAGATTTTCCTAGTTGTTTTGTTTGCTGTTGTAACAAATAGTGGCAGAAACTGTATTTTATTTTTGTAGCTTTGGCCTAAACTTTTGTGCCTTTTAAATGACTTTCCCATAGTAAGTTAGACGGCAAGCCACACATAACTGCCCTACAAGACTGATGGTTTAATTGTGTGATCATAACCAAGTATTGTGTATCACAAGCACACTGTCCCTTACAGAGAATGAACATTGGTCTTCGGGCGTTCTTGGTCATAGCCGACAGCTTGCAGCAGAAAGATGGCGAACCACCCATGCCTGTGACAGGTGCTGTCCTCCCATCCGGAAACACTTTGAGAGTGAAAAAAACATATTTGAGTAAAACACTCACTGAAGAGGAGGCCAAAATGATAGGTGGGTTTCCAAGATGTGTTACATATGGGATTTATTAAGTCTTTGAAATGATCCAAAATACTTACTGCTAGTGAGATGCACTTTGAAATAATCTCTATAGAAGAAGTTGAACTTTGTTTTACTGCCCTTTAAACCTTTTGGAACTGCCGGGTAAGCATTTTGCCATTTAAATGTTAGACTCTGGCCCTGGATGGTGGCTCAATGGATAAGGTGCCAGCCTGCGAACCCAAAGGTTGTTGGTTCAATTTCCAGCCAGGGCACATAACCAGGTTGCAAGCCAGGTCTCCAGCCAGGTCTGTAGCTGGAGACAGGTGAAAGGCAACCATACATTGATGTTTCTCTCCCTCTCTGCCTCTCTCCCTTCTCTCTCTGGAAATAATAAATAAAACCTTTAAAAATAAGTAAATGTTACACTCTAACCTGTAGTCTTTTCAAAGTTCTAATGTTGATGATCTACAATTTATAGTAAATTTTAAGACATATGTGTTCTTTGGTAAAAAAAAATCCTGTTTATAAAGCAACCATCTATATTCATTTATTCACCTATTTATTGATTGTTTTTATAGTTTCCTTCCCCCTTCTCTTCAGTGAAATTAGTTTAATATGTGTTTAAACATGTCAAATACCACACATGCAGGTTGTATTATAGCTTTAGACTACAAGAGATTTTTTGTTTAATTTAGTAGTCTTAATCCCAAGAGGTAACTTCTCTGCATTTGTTTTTTTCTTTCTGAATACTTGAATTTAGAAACCTGCTACAAACTTTGTTAAGATAGCTCTTGGAATTCTAAGACCTGAAGAACATATAGGAGGCTATCTTTTGTTTTAAATATTTATCTTTCATTCTGCAATGCTTAAATGAGGTCAAAAAGATTTCATGTATGATAAATAACCATTAACAATTATTTAACTAAAGTATACATTGTAAATGCAAAGTGATTTCCTTTTCATTTGTATTATATACATAAGTATATAAAATGCATATTTTAATACATATGCTTTACATATTTAAAGCATATGTATTAAAATATATCTTCCTCTGTAGGACATTGACACTGTATTTAATGAGAATAATAAAAATAATATAGCTAAAATACATTCTTCTTCATTTTAAAATTTATAATGTGAAGCCATTTTTGTTTATTTTACTTTAAAAGATCCACATAAAATTTCAGAGAATAATATGAAGTTATAAAAAATCTTCACCCCAAATGAAATTATCCTTCACTCACATAAGCATCAATGATGGTGAATTCTCTTGTACTAACTAGAAACATAAAAAATTCTACAGTAAAATTTTTGATTTTCTTATTACAACTCTTCTAGAAAATATTTCCCTTTGAAATATTAGAATACCTATTTATTGAATTTAAATGGTTATTTGGTGAACACCCACTAAGTGCAGGGCACTGGGCCAATAGTTTTGCAGACAAGTGATTGAGTTAGACTTTGCTCAAAGAAGCCAGTGACCCATAGAAAGTCTTCAGTAAAAACATGTCATAGGGAGTGAATAGATGAAGATTTCATTCTTTGATAGATTGAGTCAAACATATAACCATGATACATGTTTTTCAGGTATGTCATTGTATTACTCTCAAGTACGAAAAGCTGTGGACAACATTTTAAGGCACCTTGATAAAGAAGTAGGAAGGTGTATGATGCTAACTAATGTCCAGATGTTAAACAAAGAACCTGAGGACATGATCACGTGAGTACAATGAAAACTAAGTCTCAATGAAAGGTCGACTAACCAATAGACCCTGGCAGAGACTCTCCTCATTTATTCTGTGTAGCTGATCCTTGAACAATATGGGATTTAGTGGCACCAACCCATGCACAGGCAAAAATCTATTTATAACTTGTCTCCCTAGAACTTAACTACTAATAGCCTACTTTGGCCAGATATCTTAACCCAAACATAACCAAAGAATTAACTCATTTTTCTATGCTATATTTATTACACATTGTATTATTATAATAAAAGTGAGTAGAAAAAAGAAAATGTTATTAAGAAAATCATAAGGAAGAGAAAATATATTTATAGTATACATATTTATTGAAAAAGTTTTGTGTGTCAGTGGACCAGTGCAGTTGAAATCCATGTTGTTCAGGGTCAACTGTATTTTGTTCCTATCTTCTTAGAATCAGATGTCTCAGAAATGTTAAGGTGGTAAAAATATACTTTGATAATATTTGACTAACTCTACAAATACAATCAAACCTGAAATTAAGCTGTTTTGGCTATATCTGAAGTATCATTAGACAAGTAAGTTAGAAAATGGGGCCAAAGCCTCATTCACTAGTTCATACTTTGCAGAAGTGGTTTTGCTCCCAAGCTTGACCACAGTGCACCAGTTCACAGACATTCCATCTTCATAAATCTCAGATTACCTTGTTTCTAGTGACAGTACTGAACTGTGAGACTTAAACCTGCTGGGTAGTTTCTATGCAACCATGTTGTAGAAAATACTGGATTTTAAGAAAACATTCATAACTTTGGGGATAGAAATCAAATGTTCTTAAATCTGAGATCTAGATTTGTAATCAGAGTTCTACAGAAGAAATTTATACAACTTGTATTTGCTACTTTGGATTAATTATGGCAGGAATTAGAAATGCAATTAGAATTACATTTTAAGAAAGTTTCTACCTGGTTGCTGGGAGAAACATCAGTGTATAGTGGTCTCTCATGCATCCCCAACCAAGGATATGGCCTACAACTCAGGCACGTTCCCTTACTGGGAATTGAACTGACAACCCTTTGGTTCATAAGCAAGCACCCAATCCACTGAGCCACACCAATTAGGGCCATGCATTTTCATTTTTACAAAAAAAAAAAAAAAAAATGACATTGTACAATGCATGTTATCTTGAAATTTGCCAGTCATTTTATTTAAATGATATGTTAGATTAGAGACTCTAACTAGTGTAGGATTTTTTTTTTTTTTATATTACTGCAGTCCTTGATCTCTGGGCTTTTATGGGAAGCATGTGAACCCCCAAAACAGAATTTTCATTAACAGACATTATTATTATTATTATTATTACCTGCTAGGAAAGGGCAATAATTATTTGAAGACTTTTCTACCAAAATGACAGCAGAATAGAAGCTGACAAGGCTGATAACATGAAATATGTTGTTTTGTAGCTCTACCTCCAACCTCACAAACTGCCAGATTGCCTATAAAACTTTAATGTCATTATTACATAATCTTTGAATATATTAAAGCTATTTTAAATTTATAATGTAGAAGATATAAGAAAATGCTTTCCGGGCCCAGAGGCATATGAAAGAATGCTCAACATCACTAGTCATCAGACAGATGCAAATTAAAACCGCAATAAGATACCACCTCACACCTGTCAGAATGGCAATCATCAGCAAAATCAACAAACAACAAGTGTTGGCGAGGATGCGGGGCAAAGGGAACCCTCATACACTGTTGGTGGGAATGTAGGCTGATGCAGCCACTGTGGAAAACAATATGGGGTTTCCTTCAAAAACTAAAAATGGAACTGCCTTTTGATCCAGCAATTCCACTACTTGGACTATACCCAAAGAATCCTGAAACACCAATTCATAAGAACCTATGCACACCTATGTTCATAGCGGCACTATTTACAATAGCCAAGTACTGGAAACAGCCTAAGTGCCCATCAATGGATGATTGGATCAAAAAACT